>JAVKPL010003881.1:0-20906 GCA_032173675.1 Gastrolobium villosum
CATTGATCTCTCACTGCAAAAGGAAACCTTCTCAGTGGAGATGAAGAGAAGACCTGCTAGTGGGCCTGATGTGGTGGACAGATAGCACTGGGAAACTTTCAGCAGCCTCTCCCTTCTCTCACACTGAAAAACTGCTTAAAGACTTTCTCCACTCCACCCACTTGAAGAATGCCAGCCCCTAAGCTCAATTTCCTCTTAACAGTTTCAGATATCTTTGTCCCCAATCTCACTGCCATTTCAGAGTTATATAAATAGCATTAGATATATTCACTAAGCAAAACTGAGTTAAACTGATATAGGTGCCGCAGACATTGAAGGAAGGAGAAAAATAGTTAAACTGTCAGACCATAGTCCTTTTGATGCAAGATTAAATAGCTTCTTGACTATATTATCCCCCAAACAAAAGGCATGATTCTCATATATCGCGCCTCATCAGTGCCATATAACTGGGAAAATGTCTAAGGCTTACAAGGATATTACTCACCATGTTCTTGGATTCCTTGTGAAATATCAGCCTTCCTTCCAAGCTTGTTTACAGTTGAATATGATCTACCTGAAACATTGGAGCTCTAGATATTGGCAAAACCATCAATACCTAATAAAATTGGATGCTCGATTATAAAGGAAAAGAGATTTTACCTTGCTTTGATGTTGTGGTTGAATATTGCGCATTGAGTGGCGGGATCAGGTAAGTATCTATTAAGCGACTTTTGAAGCTGATCATATGTTGCTGATACGATTGGATTTCCAACAATTAGCTCGTGAAGAAGTGAGGTCTGCATTTTTTATGATTAATAAGGTTTTCGTTTTGTGGAAAGGACTAGCAGTAGGTGAAGAGGAACGGTCTGCAACTAGATTACTAAGGAAGCTATGCTCACTTGGGTTGATTAGTCCTTTGTATTCCAAAGAGGTATTTAAAGGGATGAAAATTATAAAGTGAATGTTGACGCTTTGTGGGATGACTCAACCTTGGATCATCAACCATGATCTTGGTTGATAAAAAAGGCACCGACTGACCTGGCAACTTGAAGGACAGTTATTAAATATAATATTATGACATCATGGATTGTTTGGTTGCTTTAGAAAAAGATGCTACAGAAAGAACCAAGTCAACTTTTTAGAAACATAAAAAATTCTTGAAAGGGTTAGTTTTCAGATGCTGAGAAAGAGGTTTATATATCTTCAGGAGCAAGATTCCCTAGTGGTCGATTGTGGTAAGGGTTAGTTGGAGTGCTTTTCAATGACATGTGAGGATGCATCACCCGAGCTTTATGAGCTGGAATTTTAACTTTCTGATGCCACACTTCTTTATACTCTTGCGATAAGGTAGAAAAAGTAAAAGGGTTGTAAGTTTATCCCGTATGACTATCTAAACGATATGTAATATTTTGCAATCAACAGACTGCTGAACCTAAAAGATCGTTTTCAGTTTCCCTAACTTATCTGAAGGGTGAACAAGGATATTAAATTCATGAAAGTTCACTGCTAAATTGGTGGTGAGACTTCTCAAAGATAGTCTTATTAATCTAAAGCTTGGATGCGGAATGGAGGTTCTAAAAGAATTAGAAGCTTAAGGATTGCATGCACAGTAACTTAAACAGAATCAACCGATAATGAAAGTGAAGTGGAAGTTAATGTGTCAATATAGATACACTATCCAAGAGTAGGCAAGCTGAAAGGACACGTGCCTACATCCTGATGTGGGAGACAACAAAATCCTTGCTTTTCTCAAGAGGATAAGGGCAGCATTCCTTGTACATGGATATGCCTTTTTCTTGTTTTGGAATGATTGACTCATCTGTGAAGAAAATGAGATCAGGGGCAACTAAAACCATTGTATTTATGCTTTTTTATTTTTATTTTTTTTTGTAGAAAAGAGAATTGGAACTAACTGATGCAGAGGTAGTCAATCAGGAAGCCATCAGAGCTCTTTTTTGTGGTCAAACTAAATCATAAAGTGAGCTTGCTGACAGGGCTATGATAATGGATAAATTAGAAAAAGAAGGAAAAGGCTAAGGAACATTAAATTGTTTAGAGCAGTAATGGAAAGTGATCTCAGGAGACTATTGACATCATGTGCTGGGAGAACTAGGGGAAGAGTCTTCTACATATATCAAGTGGCAAAGGAAATTTCCAAATCATTCCCACATCATCCCCATGCCCCACATGTAAAGCTGATGGTAAAAGTTCCTTCTTCATCACTTTCTGTTTTTTGAGTTCTGAAAGGGAAAACACTGTTCTACTATTGGTATAACAAACTTGACCAGTTGACCTTACCTAAGGGGAATTAAAGTTGTGCTTTGAGATTTGAAGGGAATGATCAAATTTACTGCTTCGAGGTATTCATATATTTTGTTGCATTTCTTTAATAATCACAATTCCTGTGTATATGTATTCATGAGTTAGTTTTGCATATTGTCAAGTGGTATGCAAGTGGGTGCCAACAAATGGTTTACGCATAAGTTATCAATGATACTTCTAGACTTTCATTATCTATGAATGAAGATAACTTTAATGCCTAATATTTTTCCTACAAGTAAAAGATAACTTTATCTCATGCACACACATGAGAATGGGTGGAGCCTTGAGATGAGAGGAGAAAGAAAGAAAAAAATAGATTCCATCCGCTTGCAGGAGAAACATTGAGTGTCCCGGAGAATGTTTATGGGTTACCACCAAAGTATTGCCTGTGGGAAACAATTCACTATCTCAACCGAAATTCATAATATAGCCTTACCCAACAGCTTAAACTTTTGGGTTGAATTGGTTCTTTACATGGTATCAGAACCTCGGTGTACCGGGTTCTATTCTCACCGCCCCCCACTTTCTTTCTAATGGAATTTCTTTCTTCGCACAGGTAGGTGGGCTTGTGCATAGTCCACCCTTCAAGCCCAGTATGTTCTCGTGTGAGGGGACGTGTTAAGATATATAAAACCATTAATGTAGCTTCACCCAACAGTTTAAGATAGTAAGCAAAGCATAAAGGGCAAGTGCTTCTGTAACCTTGTCAGCTAAGGAACCATATTTATTAGGCATTCACATTAGGTGGGCTATGCATATGCATATCATGTGGTGAGGGAAGTAAGGTAATAAGACAAACTTTTTTGTTTTTAGGTAAAGGGAATGCCAAATCATTCACGCATCATCCTTATGCCCCACATGTAAGTAAATCTTGTTTAATATTGAAATTCCGAGATTTTTAAAAGAAGATAACAACAAGGTTCATCCCACATTATATGCTTGAATATGAAATTGGGAAGCCACTTTCACAAAGTTGTAATATCTTAAAAGGTGTGTGTCAACTGTACAATATGGTTGCCCATGTATCCACAAATTAAAGAAGAGGAGCCTTCTCTGGTCTGAAATAGCAATACAAAGAAGGGTTATATTTATCTTATGTTACATAAGATAAACAAGCTTCCTACACATATAAAGTGGATGTGAGTCTCACATTTATTTTTTCTCTCTCCTCTTTCATGTAGGTCTCACTAATAATTTTATTTTTATAACATGAGGTAAGAATTTTCCTACAACATAAGAAAAATATTTCCCTATGAACAAAACTACACCCTCCATTGCAGGTTACAAGTAGTTGTGAGTCTCAGCATTCGTGCCATTACTTTTGGGAATTTTGATCTCTTAAGCTTTATAAGCAAATACAATAAATGCACTCTTATCATTGTTGATAGAAAAAGAAGTAATAGAAGAGATCAATTGGATATGGATTGGAAATATGTTGGATTAAATGAATAATAGCCAATTTAGTTTCTGGTTCATCTGATATTGAATATCCTTGCAAATTTTGGCCAGAGTAAATGTGCCCAATATTTAATTTTGTGAAGTTTGACTTTAACTTTTATCTGTGCAACAGGACAAAGGAACCAAAATTTTAAGAAACAACTATTTTTTTTTAATTACCAAGATTATGTAAAATATTTGTACATCTTTTGGAACCATTGCAACCTCACAAAGTAACTTGTGAAGCAAAGGGAATGAACAATTTTACTTCTACAGTTTAATTTTTCCACTAAGCTTGAGAGATAGCTTGCTGAAGACATCTGAAAGCTTTATGATAATTTAAGAAACCCAGAAACCAGAAATCAAAACCATCCACAGTATCTATTTCTATGTACTTTTCTGAAGGCTTCTTCACATTTTGGCTTTGGTTGACAAACTTTATCTTTTTAAGGGGTATCGAGACCTGAAATAACAAATAGATTGAAGTTACATGTTAGCAAAGTCTAAGGAAAGATTAAAGTTAGATAGAGAGCATTTGTATACACAAAATAGAAATTTAAGATAGTTACCTTATAAAGGACTCTAATCAATTCTCCTTTTGGGGAAGAGATCTGGATGGATCTCTCACTGCAAAAAGCAACTTTATCAGTGGATATGAAGAGGAGGCCAGCTATAGGACCAGATGTGGTTGATAAGTAGCATTGTGATGCTTTTAACAGCTTCTCCCCATCTCTAACATCAAATAGTTGCATAAAGACCTTCTGCATTAAGAGAAAGAGGGGATCACTACATTAATTTTCTCTCTAGACACAAATGTGAGATGAGACTCACTTTATGCTTTGTCTCTCTCTCCTCTTTCCTCTTTCCTGGATTTGTGTTTGTTTGAGAAATTTTTTTTCCTCCTCTTACATTAGAAAACAATATCCCATAAATAAATGATTGATTTAACACTTTTGTTTAATTGCATATGTAAAAGAAATAACTTTTAATACAAATATTGAAAAAATTATTTGTTTCAAAATATAAAAAAGGAAGGGTTATATTATAAATTTTTTGTTTACAAACTAAACTATGTACTTCTGGAAGTACATTAGGTTACACTATATACTTTTGGGAGTACTTGGTGTAATTTACAAAAATTTATAAAAAAAGTTTGTAAATAGATCATTCCCCGTATAAAAAATGGGTTTTATAAGAGTTATGTTGTAGGAAAAGTGATTGTGTTATGTTATAGAGATTCGTTTTGCGTCCCAGAGTTTTTTTTTCTTTTGTTGTGGGCCCCACAAAATGTTGTGTGTGTAAAAATTTTTTTGTGGTTATGTTAAATGATAGATGATAAACCCATAAAAAATATACTATGAACAATCCTATATTTTTAATTTTTTTTTTGTTGAAAAAATGTGTTTATCATCCTTTGCTTTGTCCTTTTTATGGTACTTTAACCTCCTAAGCACGATTCCTAAGAACTAAAAACTGAGTAAACCTAAAGATTTAAAGAACTTTTAGTTATATATGAGCCCTTTTGATCATAATAATACGAATTAATAAATGTAAAATAATTTTTTTTATCAAAATAATGCAATACGCCATGCAGGTATTCGTACACATTCAAGCTAAGTATTGTGGGTGTTTACCGTAACATCCTAGGCGCTGATGAGGAGCTTACCTTTGGTACATCAGTAGTACATACTACTTCAATTTAGCATCTAACACATGTATTTGAGATCTTACTTTTATTTATTACATGTCAGCATTGATATTTATTGTTTGATTTTAATTCGAGGGATGTATGGAAAACTTGGTGCATCTGTAGTATTGTATAAATTTCCGCTGATGAGAGCGGAGAGTATATAGTTCTTTGGCACGCGGGTTGGATTGTACTACCAGTCCAAAATCCTAGAGTCCATACACACTAAGGTAGAAGGGCTGACAGTAGGCTCTTGGCAAGCTGCAAGCGGGAGAGATATATGAATGAATCAAATCAACACCCAAACGAGAGAAATTCAAAGGTTGTGCAGATATGAGACTGTATAGTTAAGGATGACTTAAAGGAATTAATATGTACTACCTATACTATCAAGATGCATCTACTTTTCGGTAGTCTATAACTTAAGACTCCATAGTTAAGCGTGCTTGACTTGGAACAATTATGGGATGACTGACCTCCTAGGAAGTTTCTCAAGAAGTGTGTGAGTGAGGACAAAGCACACTGAAAAGTCTCGTATTGGTTTGTGGGGACAACCATTGATCCTGCAGGTGGCTGAACGTTATAAGTGGTATCAGAGCAGAGCCTCTCTCCCAGCACGGTGTGGATCAAGGACAAACCAATCAGAAGTTGATGGGCATGTAACATCTCGAACGCTGACGAGGGTGAAGAGTAGATAGTCCTTTGGCACGTGGATTGGACTGTACTACCAGTCAAAAATCCCAGTGCCTGGATTCCCTATCCGCTAAGGTAGGAGGGCTGTGACAGTAAGCTCCTGGTAGGCTTCCAACGGGAGGGATACATGAATGAATCAAATCAATACCCGAACGAGAGGGATCTAAAGACTGTGCAGGTATGAGACTACTGAGGGTGGCTTAAAGGAATTAATATGTACTACCTATTATGTTGCACCGACAGGGACATGAGACACGACACGACACTCCGACACGTTAATTCTAAAAAATGTTAGATTTTGACAATTTAGGACAATCTTTGATATTAAATATAATATTTTTAACTTATGTAATGTATATTATATTTAATATTCAATAATTTAACGAAAAAATGAAGCTAAACTTATAATACCTATTAATTATGCAAAGAAACATAAGTTATATCAAATATTTATATTAAACTCAATAAAATGGTAATCTTAATCCAACGAATCTAATAGGTGTAAACCTTTGAACCTTTTTTTGAGCCTCTGCAATGCGTGTTGGAGTGTCGGGGAGTGTCAGACACAACACATCAAGTTTTTTGAAATTTCGGTGCATCATAAACTACCTATACTAAAAAGATGCATTTACTTTTCAGTAACCTATAACTTAAGAACTCTATAGTGAAACGTGCTTGACTTGGAGCAATTTTGGGATAGGTGATCTCTTGGAAAGTTTCTCAAAAAATGTGTAAGTGACGACAAATCATGCTGAAAAGTCTTATCTTGATTTTTTGGGACAACCATTAATTTTGCAATTGACCGGACGATATATTCACGACTTGCACATGCACAAATAAACATATACCTAATTTGAACGCACACACTCCATGCGCATCTTGCACTGCACCATGTGACATATGCTTATTTGCCCATGTGTAGGTTGTGCAAACCCTGAACGCTTATGACTCCCTTCATCTCATTACATTGTTTTGATAATTTTTTTTTATTTTGTATTAATCAAATAAAAAGTTTCAAATTTTAAATAAAATGGGTCAAAAATCAATGTTTTCTGACTCTAGATAGAGATGTCCACATTTCTCCCAACCTCGTGGTCTCAGTAAGAACTGAATTTTACTCTACCTGACAAAAAATGAAGAGAGTCAATTTTGTTAATACAACCAAACTTCATTGGAACCAAGGAAACCACACTCTGCTAAACAAAAGAATGAAGACGGGCCGATCAAGTTTTGTTTCTCTCTCTTCTTTTAAACAATTGATCAATCATCTTTTGAAACAAAGGATGCCATAATATGCTTTTTTTGTGGTATATTTGTTGATCCATCAATCAACGGTTGAAGATGGCTTGTTGATTGCTATTATTTTTTTTTAAAGACATATTGTAAAGATCCTTGTCATCATTAACAGAAATCTAGAACATTACCGTAAAAAACATTAATATTGATTATCAAAATAAAAAATGAAAAGCTTAAAATAATTTAAAATGAAAATTATAAAGGAAAGTTTAGGGAATAGTTTTGTCAATGAGTTTTATAAGAGTTACGTTGTAGGAAAAATGATTGTATAATGTTAAAGAGATTCGTTTTGTCATAGTTTTTTTTTTTTTTTTAACAAAATGTTGTGTGTGTAGGAAACTTTTTTATGTTATGTGAATGATAGATCCAAATCCCTTTAACAATAGTAAGCAAAGCATAAAGGGCAAGTGCTTCTGTAACCTTGTCAGCTAAGGAACCATATTAGGACATTCACATTAGGTAAAGGGAATGCCAAATCATTCCCACATCATCCTTATGCCCCACATGTAAGTAAATCTTGTTTAATATTGAAATTCCAAGATTTTAAAAGAAGATAACAACAATGTTCATCCAACATTATATACTTAAATATGAAATTGGGAAGCCACTTTCACAGAGTTGTAATATCTTAAAAGGTGTGTGTCAACTGTACAATAAGGTTGCCCATGAATTCCACAAATTAAAGAAGATGAACCTTCTCTGGTCAGGAATAGCAATGTGAGCAAAACCACACCCTGCATTGCAGGTTACAAGTAGTTGAGAGAGAGAGAATTGGTGCAATTACTTATTGGAATTTTGATCCGTTAAGCTTTATAAGCAAATACAATAAACACACTCTTGTAGTGGTAAAACTGTTTTTTCATGATTGAAAGGTCATGAGTTCGAATTCAGGAAACAACCTCTTTGTAGTAATCATGCAAAGGATTAGACTGCATACAAGGCTTTCATAAGCTAGTCGGGTTTAATTACAATAAATGCACTCTTATCATTGTTGATAGAGAAAGAAGTAATAGAAGAGATCAATTGCATATGGATTGGAAATATTTTGGATTAAATGAATAATAGCCAATTTAGTTTCTGGTTTATCTGATATTGAATATCGTTGCAAATTTTAACAGAAATGGCCAGAGTAAATGTGCCCAATATTTAATTTTATGAAGTTTGACTTTAACTTTTATCTGTTCAATGGGACAAAGGAACCAAAATTTTAAGAAACAACTATTTTTTTTTTTGATTACCAAGATTATGTAAAATATTTGTACATCTTTTGGAACCTTTGCAACCTCACAAAGTAACTTGTGAAGCAAAGGGAATGAGCAATTTTACTTCTACAGTTTAATTTTTCCACTAAGCTTGAGAGATAGCTTGCTGAAGACATCTGAAAGCTTTATGATAATTTAAGAAACCCAGAAACCAGAAATCGAAACCATCCACAGTATCTATTTCTATGTACTTTTCTGAAGGCTTCTTCACATTTTGGCTTTGGTTGACAAACTTTATCTTTTTAAGGGGTATCGAGACCTGAAATGACAAATAGATTGAAGTTACATGTTAGCAAAGTCTTAAGGAAAGATTAAAGATAGATAGAGAGAGCATTTGCATACACAAAATAGAAATTTAAGAAAGTTACCTTATAAAGGACTCTAATCAATTCTCCTTTTGGGGAAGAGATCTTGATGGATCTCTCACTGCAAAAAGCAACTTTATCAGTGGATATGAAGAGTAGGCCAGCTATAGGACCAGATGTGGTTGATAAGTAGCATTGTGATGCTTTTAACAGCTTCTCCCCATCTCTAACATTAAACAGTTGCATAAAGGCCTTCTGCATTCCACCAACCTGAAGAATTCTGGCTCCCAAGCTTAATTTCCCTTTTACTGTATCTGTTATCTTTGGCCCCAGTCTCACTGCATATTACAGCAACAGTTTCAAGCCATTAGTTACAGCTTCATTCCATTTTCAAACATGGAAAATTATGCATCATAAAGTAGGGATAGGATCCGTTTACAAACTTTTTTTTTCAAATTACACTAAGTACGACCGGTCGTACACTGCATGATTAAAGTATGACCGGTCGTACTTAGTGTAGTTTGTAAACAAAAAAGTTTGTAAATATAACCTGTCCCATAAAGTAATATGTCATCAAGAAAAATTAGAAGTAAAAAATTGAAAATCAGTCTTTCAAGATTACATACCATGCTCTCGGACTCCATTTGCAAAACTGTCAGCCTTTCTCCCAAACTTGTTCATCCTAGTCAGAACTGAATTTAATTTACCTGGAAAGATAAACATGACCATGATTAATAATTAATAAAATTAAATTTCTTGGAAGGATTTATCAAATCAAGTTTTGTAATGAAGGGGTGTCCTACTTTGCTTGGATTTTGTGATAGACTTGCTGTATTTGCCAGAAGAATCAGGCAAGTATCTCTTTGATGATTTCCCAACCTGGTATGTTGAGGAGATAGGAATTCCATTAACTAGCTCATGAAGAAGTGTGGCCTTCATATCTGTTGTTATCTTTCAGGGGTTGCACTTCTATCTCTTCTTAAGCACCAACTAGCTTGTTAAAAGTATTCAAGAGCTCTTCTAATTTTGGTTGATGAATCCTTGTATTCTACATGGGGATATATATGGCTAAAAGGAAAGAAGGTGACTCTTGACTTTTTGCAGGATGAGTCAGATATGGATCATCATGAAGACTAAAAGGAAAAAAGTAATTCAAAATTTGAAGATTATATGTGGGGTTACCTATAAAAGAAAGGCATAAAATAGGGTGACATGTCATTTTTAACCCTACAAGAAGATGAAAAGGAAAGATGTCTTTAAATAAGGAAACTTTTTCCTGTTCAAGTCTCCCTCTGGATGTTGATACTGTTGGACTTAGTTATAAACTTGGAACGTGGTTGAACTTAATATGGTTGGCTGCATGTTACTGCTTATATTCAGACCAAAGGTTCAGTTATTTCTTTTCAGCTTTCAGCGCATTTGGATATTGAATGTAGGTTGGACATTGGTTTGCATCATATCTATATATAAAATCATTAATGTAACCTCACCCGGCGGCTTAAACTTTTGGGTTGAATTAGTTCTTTACATGGTATGAAAGCCTCGATGTCACGAGTTCGATCTTCATCGCCCCCCACTTTCTCTTGTGAAATTTCTTAGCACAGGTAAGTGGACCTACGCATTATTCACCCTTCATGCCCAGTGAGCTCTCGTGTGAGGGGCGTGTTAGAGATATATAAAACCATTAATATCACTTCACCTACCAGCTTAAGTTTTTGGGTTGAATTGATTCTTCATAATATCTATAGATTTGAAAAAACATATGTGGTTTCCATGATTTATAGAGAACTTGGTGTTCATCTTTTATTTACTGACATAATGTTCTCATGTTTATTATTTTTGGTTGAAGGCTTTTTGTGTACAGAATTGATTGATGCAAAGCGGGAAAGAAAATAAGAATATTATCCATTTTACAGAATTTATGTTGATATATTTTCCAAGGCAATTTATGTTGATATATTTTCACTTTTATTTATTTATATATACATATATATATATATATATATTTATTTATTATTTTAATTATTATTATTATTATTTTTTTCAATAATTTTATATTTTTCATGTGAATTCATCTACCACCAACCCCAATTTTTGGGATAAAGGTGATATTGATGTTAATGTTAGAGAACAAATCAATAATAAGCAGCCGTTTAGCTTTAGGAAATCTCACCCTTTTGCAAATGGGAGAGGAAGCAAATAATAATATAATATATCATATCTTGGTTGGTTGGTTTGTTAGGACAATGCCACATGCTTGATGACAAGCCACGATCTACTGCCACTTTATTTTATTTGTAAATGCTAATGCAAAGATGTCATTAAAGCTTTCTGAGCTGGAATTTCACCTTTCTGATGCCAGATCTCTCTTTAAGTTTTACTCGTATTAGGTAAAGTAAAGAGAGGAAAAAGTTCATTTGCTTACATCAACCAGAATTACAAGCTAAATAAATAAATAGATAGATAATGCAGTACTAATACATTCAGGAAAAAATATTCTGCTTTTATGCTTCTTAGCTACATATATATAAGATCAGAAAGGTACCAAAACCGCTACATCAAACGTGCAGTCATTAACAAAACCCATCTGTGTGCTTAAGTGGGTGAAAAAGACTATATCATAGAGCTAGCTGACAATGCTATGGAAAGTGAAGTTGACAAATTTTTAGGTAAGAAATGGAAAGGAACAAACAATGAATATCTATCTAAGACTGGCTATGGACATCATGTGCTAGGAGCAATAAAGGGGAAGACAAACTTCAATGTTTCATGGAAAAGGAAATAGCCAAATCATTCCCACATCATCCCCCTTCCCCACTTGGAAAGCTCTTACTAGAAGTTCATTCTTAGCGAAATTGACCATACTATATCTAAATGTCACAGAGTAAAATTTTTTTTTTCAAACTGCCACGGCACCATAGTCGCTGAGGTAATCACCTACTATGGACGGAACACATGTCACTTTCCCAATGGCTAGAAGGTCTGGTTGCACCAAAGTAGCTGACTACCTCTTACTTTGGGTTGAATGAGTTGCGTGTCTAGCCACTTGGGACGTGACACGTGTCCAGTCCATAGTAGCTGACTATTTCAGCGACTATGGTGCCGTGGCAGTTTGGAAATTTTTTTTGACTCCATGACATTCAAGTATATTATATTCAAAAAGGGAACAGTACAGTCGATGTCCCTCATTCTTCAGCACTTTCTATTTTGTATTACGAAAGGGTGATCACTATTATTAATTTTACTTACAACACAATTGGCTTTCCCTAAGAGGTATCAATGGTGTGAACTTTAAATTTGTGGGGAATGATTAAATTTACTAATACTAAATTTTCTTTCAATTGTTGTATTTCTTGATTAATCACAATTCCTGTGTATATATTCAAGTGTTAAAGTTTGTGCATATTGTCAAGTGGTGTGACTGTGTAAAAGAACACCAATTGTGTAGGTAATGGTTTACAGGTATAAGGACTTATCAATGATACTCTAAGACCCTTATCATGCACCCACAAATTTACTTTGGAACCCAACAAAACCTTTTTACCATTTCCCCATTTATAGGGGTCCTTTACAAAATCTTTCTGAAAGTTTGTGCTCACCAGAATAGCTATGGGTCACAAAAATTTGTATCAGTGATTTTCATACATTACATAGGGCAGTTATTCATCAGCCTCAATGACAAGTACACCGACAATACATGAAATTCTTTTTCATTTACCTTCTTTTCTTGCATCATCAAAGCATTATGAAATTATGAGCTGGCATTTTAACTTTCTGATGCCATAAGAAAAAGTAAAAAGATGAAGTATATCTCATATTCCCATGAGGCTGTTCAATAGACAAGTACTGTTTGCAATCAACAGAGATTGCTCAGCCTACAACATCATTTCCACTTTCTCTACATGGCTGAAGGGTGAATGAGGATATTAAATTTGTGAAAGTTTTACTTCAAGAAATACTTACAAAGTTTGAACGTGTGTGAAGGTTCTCACAGAATAATAAGCTTTCAGGATTTCATGCAGAGTTAAACAACACCAACCAATAATGAAAGTCAATGGCTCAAAATCAGGGAATCGATCGTGGCTTCCTAAATTTTAATTTTATTTATTTATTTTATATATAAAATTATATTTTTAATAATAATAAATTATTAGTATTAATAGTTGATTTCTCATTTAAAAATATTTATAATAATTAATATATTTTATTAATCTTAATAATACTTATATTTTTAAAATTTTATTTTTACCTCTTATTAATAGTAGAGTACATAAGTTGACAACACACTACCTAGTTGTTGAATTCCAATAAATTTTAGTGTCACGGTGGCAATGAAGATTCAATATTACTATCATTCATTTTGTGATACGTGGATAACAAAAAAATTATATCAGAGAAAAAAATTAAATGATAACTGAAAAGATGACATAATATTTTTTATCCACATTAATACTGAATCTTTTTTGCTAAAATTTGGAACAACAAAATCTCTTGCTCTTATGTGAACAAGAGCACGCCTCATTATATCCATTTTTAAATTCACGTAGAATATAAAAAAAATTAAATTAAAAAAATATTTAAGAAAAAATTTTTAAATTATTGCGCTAAGAAAAAATTATAAAAATATAAAAATACGCATAATTAATTTAAAAATATTTCTAAGGTTTTGTGGAAGAGGAAATTTCGAAAATCCAAATCATTCCCACATCATCCTCGCCCCTGCCTCACATGTAAAGCTGATGGTAAAAAGTTCCTTCTTCATCATTTTCTGTTTTTGAGTTTTGAAAGGGAAAACACTATTCTACTAATTGGTGTATAACACATTCACACACTTGACCAGTTCACCTTACCTAAGGGGAATTAAATGTTGAGCTTTGAAATTTTAAGGGAATGATCAAATTTACTCCATTGATGTTTTCTTTTATTTGTTGCGTTTCTTTATTAATCTCAATTCTTATGTATATGTGTTCAAGTGTTTGTTGTGTATGTTGTCAAGCGGTATGAAAGAACCCCAACCTGGTACTACGAGTTGTCAAATGCCCTAAACCCTAAGCCTCTCATATTTGCTTCACACCGTTTAACTTTTCTGCATTTACTTAGTTTCCATTTGCTGTCAGTAGTATTTGCTTCTTGTGAATGTGTTTTCTTCAGAATTCTTACTAATCTGTATCCCCTCTGTCTCATTTTAATACATAAATAGAAAATCAGGGTTTACGAGGCCAAAAAGTTGTTCTGTTCTCTTCTTTTTCCTTGTCTGGCTTGAAATCTGTATCAATTTGGTATCTTTTATCTCCTAGTTGGAATTGAGAGGCGCGACTAGCGACATTGGCATTGCAGTAGTATGAGGATTTGGAGTTCCAGATGTGCGGGGCTGCAGAGCATGGTGTGATGTTACAAAAGGTACTAGACTTGGAGTTCCATATCGGAAACATAAGGTTATGGTGTGGGGTTTATATGAACTTTGGACTCTCTTACACTGTAAGCTAGCTTGTAGGATAAGGATCTCCCAATCTTCTTATCATATTACTAACTGAAAGAAATAAAAAATGAAATTGATTGTGGTTAATAAAATCAATTCACTAATTATTTTAGAAGCGTTCATTTATCAATAGAATCTATCACACTTCCTGTTAATTATTTAAAATAAGGGAAACATGTTTATCCTTTTAAATGACACAATTTATATCCTTTCACCCTCACAAGGAGGTGAGACCCAAACCTATATTTTTTTTTTAACTCTCTTTCCTCCTTTATTTATCTCTTTCTCTCTTTTAAAATGACACAACCTTATATCCTTTAAAATGACACACACTTTACCCTTGAACACTTTACCCTTGAACTGATTAATTAAAACAGACTCACATTCAAGTAATTATATACAAAATTGATTAGAGAGTTTGATGCTATGAATACAATAAAAAAATTGAATGTTTTAAAGAGCTTTTTGATGCTATGAATACAATGCTATGAATACAATCTGAAATTCAAATTCTGGTTCCTGAAAACTTTTACATAATAAATCCATAAGCTTACAAAACATCTCTACACACATTATCTCGTCTCATGTTGGACTTCCTTGTTCATCGGATCCCATTGCAGTTTTCTTCCCACCTTTTCTATATTTTTTTCCTTCAATCTTGTCTTCTAGAATAACCACAATTTCCCTTCATAGAGCTGTCCCTGGATGGATATCTTCTGCAAAAACAATATGGTCCTTAGCATTGCCAGTGACTGAATACATATAGCTTGGATTCTGCAACAAAGCAGGCACCAAATGATGAACTATTGCATTCACAATGTTTATCCACAATATGCTGGCAGCTAAGTCTGCAGCTCATCTAATATGAACCATATTCGCCCACTATCACAGCTCAATGTTGGGTCTTGGGTGGAAAGCCTAAGTCCCATGAGATGTTTTGATCAACGGGATGGATAATGCAATGAAGTGAAGTGGATCTTGTTTTTGTTTCTGATCATCTCTTGTATCAAGATGTTTGTGCTTAAAACATGAAGCTTCAAGCCCAAACGTTGGATCTTGATACTCATCTAAGCTTGAGAAACTGCCTCCTCAAGATATTTAAAAGTGTTATGGTATTTCAAGACACCCATAAACCAGAAATCAAAATTGTCCACTGTGACTATCTCTATGTACTTCTGTCTTGGTTTCTGAACATTTTCACTTTGGTTCACACACTTGATCTTCTTCAGTGGAATGACAACCTGCACATGACACGTATACTTTTCAGAACTTCAACAAATCTTGGATTAGAGGAAACTGAGAGAGATGAAGATGTTTATTATGTTTATCCTACTTGATGACTTACCTTGTAACGGATCCTACACATTTGGCCTTTCTGATTAAATACTTTCATTGATCTCTCACTGCAAAAGGAAACCTTCTCAGTGGAGATGAAGAGAAGACCTGCTAGTGGGCCTGATGTGGTGGACAGATAGCACTGGGAAACTTTCAGCAGCCTCTCCCCTTCTCTCACACTGAAAAACTGCTTAAAGACTTTCTCCACTCCACCCACTTGAAGAATGCGAGCCCCTAAGCTCAATTTCCTCTTGACAGTTTCAGATATCTTTGTCCCCAATCTCACTGCCATTTCAGAGTTATATAAATAGCATTAGATATATTCACTAAGCAAAACTGAGTTAAACTGATATAGGTGCCGCAGACATTGAAGGAAGGAGAAAAATAGTTAAACTGTCAGAACCATAGTCCTTTTGATGCAAGATTAAATAGCTTCTTGACTATATTATCCCCCAAACAAAAGGCATGATTCTCATATATCGCGCCTCATCAGTGCCATATAACTGGGAAAATGTCTAAGGCTTACAAGGATATTACTCACCATGTTCTTGGATTCCTTGTGAAATATCAGCCTTCCTTCCAAGCTTGTTTACAGTTGAATATGATCTACCTGAAACATTGGAGCTCTCAATATTGGCAAAACCATCAATACCTAATAAAATTGGATGCTCGATTATAAAGGAAAAGAGATTTTACCTTGCTTTGATGTTGTGGTTGAATATTGACATTGAGTGGCGGGATCAGGTAAGTATCTATTAAGCGACTTTTGAAGCTGATCATATGTTGCTGATACGATTGGATTTCCAACAATTAGCTCGTGAAGAAGTGAGGTCTGCATTTTTTATGATTAATAAGGTTTCTGTTTTATTGAAAGGACTAACAGTAGGTGAAGAGGAATGGCCTGAGCAACTAGATTACTAAGGAAGCTATGCTCACTTGGGTTGATTAGTCCTTTGTATTCCAAAGAGGTATTTAAAGGGATGAAAATTATAAAGTGAATGTTGACGCTTTGTGGGATGACTCAACCTTGGATCATCAACCATGATCTTGGTTGATAAAAAAGGCACCGACTGACATGGCAACTTGAAGGACAGTTATTAAATATAATATTATGACATCATGGATTGTTTGGTTGCTTTAGAAAAAGATGCTACAGAAAGAACCAAGTCAACTTTTTAGAAACATAAAAAATTCTTGAAAGGGTTAGTTTTCAGATGCTGAGAAAGAGGTTTATATATCTTCAGGAGCAAGATTCCCTAGTGGTCGATTGTGGTAAGGGTTAGTTGGAGTGCTTTTCAATGACATGTGAGGATGCATCACCCGAGCTTTATGAGCTGGAATTTTAACTTTCTGATGCCACACTTCTTTATACTCTTGCGATAAGGTAGAAAAAGTAAAAGGGTTGTAAGTTTATCCCGTATGACTATCTAAACGATATGTAATATTTTGCAATCAACAGACTGCTGAACCTAAAAGATCGTTTTCAGTTTCCCTAACTTATCTGAAGGGTGAACAAGGATATTAAATTCATGAAAGTTCACTGCTAAATTGGTGGTGAGACTTCTCAAAGATAGTCTTATTAATCTAAAGCTTGGATGCGGAATGGAGGTTCTAAAAGAATTAGAAGCTTAAGGATTGCATGCACAGTAACTTAAACAGAATCAACCGATAATGAAAGTGAAGTGGAAGTTAATGTGTCAATATAGATACACTATCCAAGAGTAGGCAAGCTGAAAGGACACGTGCCTACATCCTGATGTGGGAGACAACAAAATCCTTGCTTTTCTCAAGAGGATAAGGGCAGCATTCCTTGTACATGGATATGCCTTTTTCTTGTTTTGGAATGATTGACTCATCTGTGAAGAAAATGAGATCAGGGGCAACTAAAACCATTGTATTTATGCTTTTTTATTTTTATTTTTTTTTGTAGAAAAGAGAATTGGAACTAACTGATGCAGAGGTAGTCAATCAGGAAGCCATCAGAGCTCTTTTTTGTGGTCAAACTAAATCATAAAGTGAGCTTGCTGACAGGGCTATGATAATGGATAAATTAGAAAAAGAAGGAAAAGGCTAAGGAACATTAAATTGTTTAGAGCAGTAATGGAAAGTGATCTCAGGAGACTATTGACATCATGTGCTGGGAGAACTAGGGGAAGAGTCTTCTACATATATCAAGTGGCAAAGGAAATTTCCAAATCATTCCCACATCATCCCCATGCCCCACATGTAAAGCTGATGGTAAAAGTTCCTTCTTCATCACTTTCTGTTTTTTGAGTTCTGAAAGGGAAAACACTGTTCTACTATTGGTATAACAAACTTGACCAGTTGACCTTACCTAAGGGGAATTAAAGTTGTGCTTTGAGATTTGAAGGGAATGATCAAATTTACTGCTTCGAGGTATTCATATATTTTGTTGCATTTCTTTAATAATCACAATTCCTGTGTATATGTATTCATGAGTTAGTTTTGCATATTGTCAAGTGGTATGCAAGTGGGTGCCAACAAATGGTTTACGCATAAGTTATCAATGATACTTCTAGACTTTCATTATCTATGAATGAAGATAACTTTAATGCCTAATATTTTTCCTACAAGTAAAAGATAACTTTATCTCATGCACACACATGAGAATGGGTGGAGCCTTGAGATGAGAGGAGAAAGAAAGAAAAAAATAGATTCCATCCGCTTGCAGGAGAAACATTGAGTGTCCCGGAGAATGTTTATGGGTTACCACCAAAGTATTGCCTGTGGGAAACAATTCACTATCTCAACCGAAATTCATAATATAGCCTTACCCAACAGCTTAAACTTTTGGGTTGAATTGGTTCTTTACATGGTATCAGAACCTCGGTGTACCGGGTTCTATTCTCACCGCCCCCCACTTTCTTTCTAATGGAATTTCTTTCTTCGCACAGGTAGGTGGGCTTGTGCATAGTCCACCCTTCAAGCCCAGTATGTTCTCGTGTGAGGGGACGTGTTAAGATATATAAAACCATTAATGTAGCTTCACCCAACAGTTTAAGATAGTAAGCAAAGCATAAAGGGCAAGTGCTTCTGTAACCTTGTCAGCTAAGGAACCATATTTATTAGGCATTCACATTAGGTGGGCTATGCATTGCATATCATGTGGTGAGGGCAGTAAGGTAAGAAGACAAACTTTTTTGTTTTTAGGTAAAGGGAATGCCAAATCATTCCCACATCATCCTTATGCCCCACATGTAAGTAAATCTTGTTTAATATTGAAATTCCAAGATTTTAAAAGAAGATAACAACAAGGTTCATCCCACATTATATGCTTGAATATGAAATTGGGAAGCCACTTTCACAAAGTTGTAATATCTTAAAAGGTGTGTGTCAACTGTACAATATGGTTGCCCATGTATCCACAAATTAAAGAAGAGGAGCCTTCTCTGGTCTGAAATAGCAATACAAAGAAGGGTTATATTTATCTTATGTTACATAAGATAAACAAGCTTCCTACACATATAAAGTGGATGTGAGTCTCACATTTATTTTTTCTTTCTCCTCTTACATATAGGTCCCACTTTTAATTTTATTTTTATAACATGAGGTAACTATTTTCCTACAACATAAGATAAATATAACCCTATGAACAAAACTACACCCTCCATTGCAGGTTACAAGTAGTTGTGAGTCTCAGCATTCGTGCCATTACTTTTGGGAATTTTGATCTGTTAAGCTTAATAAGCAAATACAATAACTGCACTCTTATCATTGTTGATAGAAAAAGAAGTAATAGAAGAGCTCAATTGCATATGGATTGGAAATATGTTGGATTAAATGAATAATAGCCAATTTTGTTTCTGGTTCATCTGATATTGAATATCCTTGCAAATTTTGGCCAGAGTAAATGTGCCCAATATTTAATTTTGTGAAGTTTGACTTTAACTTTTATCTGTGCAACAGGACAAAGGAACCAAAATTTTAAGAAACAACTATTTTTTTTTAATTACCAAGATTATGTAAAATATTTGTACATCTTTTGGAACCATTGCAACATCACAAAGTAACTTGTGAAGCAAAGGGAATGAACAATTTTACTTCTACAGTTTAATTTTTCCACTAAGCTTGAGAGATAGCTTGCTGAAGACATCTGAAAGCTTTATGATAATTTAAGAAACCCAGAAACCAGAAATCAAAACCATCCACAGTATCTATTTCTATGTACTTTTCTGAAGGCTTCTTCACATTTTGGCTTTGGTTGACAAACTTTATCTTTTTAAGGGGTATCGAGACCTGAAATAACAAATAGATTGAAGTTACATGTTAGCAAAGTCTAAGGAAAGATTAAAGTTAGATAGAGAGCATTTGTATACACAAAATAGAAATTTAAGATAGTTACCTTATAAAGGACTCTAATCAATTCTCCTTTTGGGGAAGAGATCTGGATGGATCTCTCACTGCAAAAAGCAACTTTATCAGTGGATATGAAGAGGAGGCCAGCTATAGGACCAGATGTGGTTGATAAGTAGCATTGTGATGCTTTTAACAGCTTCTCCCCATCTCTAACATCAAATAGTTGCATAAAGACCTTCTGCATTCCACCAACCTGAAGAATTCTGGCTCCCAAGCTTAATTTCCCTTTTACTGTATCTGTTATCTTTGGCCCCAGTCTCACTGCATGTTACAGCAACAGTTTCAAGCCATTAGTTACAGCTTCATTCCATTTTCAAACATGGAAAATCATGCATCATAAAGTAGGAATAGGATCCGTTTACAAACTTAATGTGCTACCGGCACAAATTATACAAGAGAAGAGAAAGACAAAGAGAATGTGAGGAGAGAGGAGAGAGGAGAGAGATAGAGAGAGAGCGGGGAAAGAGAAAGAGGGGATCACTACATTAATTTTCTCTCTAGACACAAAAGTGAGATGAGACTCTCTTTATGCTTTGTCTCTCTCTCCTCTTTCCTCTATTTGTGTTTGTTTGAGAAATTCTTTTTCCTCCTCTTACGTTAGAAAACAATATCCCATTGATTTAACACTTTTGTTTAATTGCATATGTAAAAGAAATAACTTTTAATACAAACATTGAAAAAATTATTTGTTTCAAAATATAAAAAAGGAAGGGTTATATTACAAATTTTTTGCT
>JAVKPL010003882.1:0-20806 GCA_032173675.1 Gastrolobium villosum
TGTTCGGCCTTTGATAGGGTAATAGGAATTATTGTGCAAATTTTAGTTGATGATTTAAGAGGGGTTTTATGTGTTCAAGTAAAAGGAATTTAGATGAATTAGTAAGAATGTTAAATTGGAAAGAAAATCCTTGGAGACATACTCTTGATGTTTCGGCCTTGATGTGTTGAGAAGGACTTGGTGTCTAAACGTAAAATAGGAACCTAGGGGATGCATGCCTAGGTGTTTGCAAGTTGTAAGGAAGTAAAGAAAATGTATTGTAAAAGAGGTGGATCTTTGGAAATTCCCCTTATAGGATTTGACCTATAGGGCATTTAGGGATATATTTGGTACATTTTATTTTAAATAAAATATGTTGTAACTAATGGTATAAAAGTGATAAGTTTTGAAGAAAAATAGCATGGTTGATGTGAAAATTCTTAAGAGAATGCTTGCTTAAATTAAATAACATCAACGGTTATAAAGAGGTCTAGACTTGTGTATTGGCATAGCATTGGCAAAAATATAAAGAAATGAAGATAGGTGATAAAATGCATGCCTTATGTAAAATCTAGGCATGATAGCATTTTATTAATTGGTATTGTGGATTCTTGCTCTAGGTGTACCTAGGGACGGATAAGAATCGGAATCTCTTGAAGATTTACATAAGTAACTTGCGTCACAAGTAAGCGGATTGAAAAGCTTCAAGAGGTAAGCTCTATGTTTAAGGAGTCTTTTCCTACTTGAGTGCTCCACTATAGTTAGTGGACTATGGTTGTGATAGTAAACTGGCCTTTGAAGGCCGATGCATGTAAGGTGTAAAACAAAAATTTTACTGCGGAACATACATGCACTCATAGATTCATGCTTTAAGACAGCATGATGTTACCTTGTTTTGGCCTGATCAGTCAGGGAGATGAGATGTCAGGCTTGAAGGGTTCAAACCCTCTAATGGTGATCCACACCACCGTTCGTCTATGATGCAAGAACTCTTTCTTGAAAGCCACCAGATGAACACCACAATGAGGCTTGCTATGCGCACAAGTGGTGAGGGTGGAGGCTAGGTATCCTGTTTGGAAAGGTGTACTGAGCTACCCTACAGAATGGTGCATAGAGGAGGAGAGTTGGCTTGGTTTTCCAATGAAACCTAAGGTGAGGAACATGTCTATTTATGCGCACCCTTTGGAGAGGAGGAGGGAATTCATTCATTCAAAATGAAAAACAAACTTTCAAATTTCTTTGAAAGTTATGCATGAAACAGTGTGATAAGGTGGAGCTGTTGCAAAACAAACTTTGCCAACAACCTCCAATCTTATCCACATGAATTTAAATTCAAATTAATTTAAACTTAAATTCATAAACTATCATATAGTATATAGTTTTCATGCGCATAATTCAGCCCTATAAAGGGTCCAAATACATTGAGCAGTTGCATTCAAAATTTGAATCAACTTACCCACTGATTCCCTCAACCACCAAATCTGAATGGAGGTTTGTTTTAAGTGATAAGATAACACTCTTATCACTTAAAAGTGATGCACCAAACAGCCTAGGGAGAGCCTCCAAAGATGCTTCTTCATCCAAGGAATATGCTCCAATAAGATCCTGTCTTATCCTTTTGTTATGAAACAACTTTTCAAAACCAATTCAAATTCGAATTCAAACACTTGAATTCAAACGTTCAAACATTCAAATTCAAAATTCAAAATTCAAAATTTCAAATTTCAAATTCAAAATTCGAATTTCAAAATTCAAATTCAAATTCAAATTTTAAAATTCAAATTTCAAATTTCAAATTTCAAATTCAAAATTCGAATTTCGAAATTCAAATTCTAAATTCAAATTTCAAAATTCAAATTTCAAATTCAAAATTCGAAATTCAAATATTTGATTATTAATTTAACTAATTAAATTAATTAGTAATGGCTTGGACTATCCAAGCCCATTACTAAACTCCATGCACCACCCACCCATTTAGGTGGGCTTCCAAACAACTTCTTGGGCTAATAACATTATTAGGCCCAATACCTTTAAAGCTAGTCCATCATAACTACAAGGTGTTAGTGTGTGACCCATTAGGTCCAACTTAGCTACTGACATAACTGGGCTTGGGCCCAACAAGCCCACAACCCAATTAATGACAACACAGAGCACTAGCAATGCTTTGTTGCCCCAGAACTAGTCAGATTAATGACTTGATCATCCTATTGCACATATTTGGTTACCGTATGTATTTCCCTTCGTCTCGGTTATCTTCCCATTAACCTAGGGTAAGGAAATGTATCAACCCCTGCGGTTTTGGGTAAGCTTTATTCGAAATAGGGAATCTTCAATTTACTGACTCTAAAGGCAGATCATCTCATGATCTCTTTTACTATGCATAGATTCCCGAGTCCCTGTAAATGTCATCCCGATTTCTCCGGTTTACAGATAACCTAATCTCTCACAGAGATTTGAAGAATTCCTTCAGCTTATTACCCTAGCCCTGTGCCCTTTAAGGACACGCCCAACAGTATACCTATGAGTCTCCATGTTTCAGGCAGACGAGGTATACAATCAAAACATGCCTTCAAGAACACAGTCTAGGTAATAACTTTTGGTCTAAGGAAAGACACACCCAAACATAAAGAGATTACTCTAATGACACTATCTGTGAGATTTCCTCATAGAGTCTCTTTTTGGGTCTGTTCAGTGCGAGCTATACTCTTATAGGTCCACCCACGACTTTAGCTAAGATATCTCCATATCTGCAACTCATGAGGTCTTTACCTTGTATCCATATACAAGTAGATAAGTCGTACTAGTCTTTACTCGAGATCACTGATCCCCAAACTCAGTGTCTCTAGACTAGGAACATATAATTAGGAATAGACATGCAATATCCTTGAATCCTCATGATCGTGATCTCATCACAGATACTCAAGAGATACCTGTTCTATTCCAAGGGGTTTATCCAGTTCATTCATATAATATTAACAGTAATATCGAGACACAATATGAAACTGAATAAATAGTGCTTACATTTATTTGCGACAAATAAAGTTCTACATCTAGTGTCCTTTATTTAATCAAAAGATTGTCTCTAGGACACCCATATGCTAACAGGTTGGACTATATGACTGTGTAGACACTCTGTATAGGTGCATTCATATAGAGATATTTGATGATATGATATGATATGAAATGATATGATATGATATGATAAGACTGGTTCTGATATGATTTCTGTATTGAGTTTTGGTACACGGATGTCTTCTTGGGTTTTGCCTGAGATTGACAGTGTACACCTCTGAGTTACTCTATTTCTGTTTGGGGCCATCCCTTGGAAATGACGGCGCACATCTCTGTTATGATATGATTATATGTTCTGCTCAGTTATGATATCTATTATATGTTGTATCAGTATACTCTGTATCTGACTTTCGTGCAGGAGTGAGCCAGGGGTATGGAGAATTCTCTATAAACCTGGAGCTTACTGGGATTTGTAATCTCACCCCTCTTTGGGGCAATATTTTCAGGTGTACAGACTTCTGGTGAGCCTTCCTTAGGTAAGGACGCGACACGTAGCTGAGACTTTTGTCGTTCTGGATTTTTGGATAGCAGTAGGCTAGTATTTTTTGAGTGTATCTATATAGTTACATTTCTGCCATTTTGAGGATCTGGATGTTCGATCCTTTATTTTGTATATGGCCTGTATATGTCTTGTACATGTTCTTCAGTTTGATGCATGTACATCTTTGTATTCAGGCATGTGGATATGATTATGTAGAACTTGGTTATAATTATGTCTTGGATTGCATGACTGGTACTTCTGGATATGCATACTGTATAAACTGTCTATCAGGAACTCTTATGAGTGGGATTGGGAAATCCCCGGTTGTACGATTTACAGAGGTTACTCTGCCCGATTTTCGTTAACGCCTTATGAACATTAAAAGAGAAAAAGAAAAAGTTAGCTCGTATTTTCGTAAGTTTAAGTTTTCCGCTGTTTCTACTTTTATCATATGTATGTTAATTGAACCGGCTCGAGACGGGGATGTTACAACAAGAATACATCTATTACTCACACATAGTGCAAGACGCTACTTGCACCCACCCACAATCTCACCATCTTGTATGAAGCCACATTCTCAGGCTTACCGTCAAAGTGGAAACAACACATACATATTATAAGCCATTGCACATATCAGCTCAAAAGCATTTCCAAGTATAAAAGCATGTAAACACAGCATGCATATAAACCATCCCCCCATGGGACATGGTGGAACCAACAATGGCAAAGCCGAGGACACGAAAGCTTACCTTGCAAGCTAACTATCCAATGCCAAGAGTCCACACAGCTCAAGGTCCACCACAGCAGAATCGCAGTCTGATTAGACCAACAATCATATCAATGAACATTGCTCAAAAGAATAAACATAAAGACTACGTTTTCCTTTTACGATTTACGTTTTGAGGCTTTCCACAAAGCCACAAGCCCTTAATCCCTTGATTCTGACTTAGTTAAGTTATTACAGAAGTTCAACTTCATCAAAATAGGGTCCACAAACCCATAACTCAGTTCTGTGTGAACAGTGTACCTTACTATTCATCGAAGACCCAGAATATCCGGATATCAATATCTGAATATCTCTCTGCAAATATCCGGATATTCAGAACCCCATATCCGGATATCAATATCCTGATATTTCCAACCCAATATCCAGATATTTCGCGACAGAATGCATGTAACATCCCGCATAATTAGTAAATTACATAAGTACTATATGTTATAGGTACATGTGTAGAATTCGGATTTATGGTGTAGGTTTGATGGCTTGCGAATTGTTTGATCTTTATCCTTGGATGAGACTAAGGTAAGTATTTAAATTAAATCATAGGAGGGTGCTTATGTAGGCATGTGAAATTTATTAAAATCATAAGAGTAATTTGATTGTGTGTGTTATAAGGCTTTTGTGTTATAGGACTTTGGAAGTGGGCTAGGGTGTGTGGACTTGCCACCCTTAGACTTGTCTTATTGGATCCATTGTAGGTGTAGGCCAATAGCCCAAGGAGGCTTTTGGACCTAGCTAGTTCAGCCCAATGTTGAACCCACTTTTACCTCCCCTAAGCCTTGTCCAACAAGGCTGTCTTGTGCAGCAAGGTACACCACATGGCTAGATGTATTTCACTCCTCATTTCATGCGCATAAGAGAGTAATTGGGACTTTGAAAATCTGCCAATTTTTCCCTTGCTAAACCGCCACCTCACACCTTGCATGTGCACATTTGACTTCAACTTCATTGCATGGAAGACACATGTACACCTTTGCATCATTTTGGGCTGCATACATCTCACCTTTAGGCGCACATGGAGGGGCATAGATCAGATTTTTCTATGACACAAAACTGCCTAACTTGTTGACTTGGAGAACCACCTTACACCTTCCATCATGAGGCTGCAATGTGCAGGTTTTTGCATGCTTTTGGCAGTCCATCATGAGCCAAATCTGCCCCTTGCTTCCACATGCAATCAAAGAAGGATTTTGGGGCTGCAACCTCTCATCCCATGCGCACATAGACTGCATCAATTCAGATTTTTGGCTGCCACATGGTTGTCTTGCATGTTGACTTAGTAAACCTCCTAGCATGTGCTCTTGATGACACCTCCTCCCCTCCACCTTGTGCGCATGGTTTGGTCATTTGTGTGAAAAATTCTGACTTAATAGCACTCATTCAGATCTGAACATATCTCCCTCACCTCCTTGCATGTGCATAGAGTAACTAAGAAGCAAACCCTTTGCTTGTTCAGCCCAAGTATGCAGCCCCACTTCTTCAAGCAACCAGAATTTTCATGATGCTTAATCATTGCCACCTCTCCTCACTTTCCCTTTAAGTATGCGCATAAGGAAGGGTTGGCCTCATGTACAAGTGCAGCCAACTTTCCTCCCTCATTCCCTCACTCTCCTAGCCGAACCTACAAGCATCCTTGGAGCAAGAAAACTTTGCTAAGACAACTCACCTTCCCTCACTGTCCAGCCTTGTCCTCAACCTTGAAGCTGTCCAAGTTTGTTCCTCCTCACCATATTTGCGCATAGAACATCCTAGGAAGTGGAGACTTGTTGTGAAGTAGAGCTAGAAAGGGTGTGGTGTGTGAGCTAGAAGTGTGTGCTACAAGAGGTAAGCCTTGAACTTAGACCTCTTTCATGGTGTGTAATCATATGTGTGCTTGAATGTCTCCTTGAATATGTTTTGCTTTGGATTCTTGATTAAGCATGGTTAAAGTATAAGTATGGAGCTATTTTATGATGACTTGTATGCTTAAGTTATGGAATGGAAGTCTCATGGTCATACTTAAGTTAATGCCCACTGTTTTGAGGAATATATATGCCACTGTTTTTGTATGAATATGCCACTGTTTTGAAGAGAAATATGCCACTGTTTCCCTTTGAATGTGCCACTGTTTTGAGGATAAAATGCTCACTGTTTCGGTTCCTCAAGATCACCATTTTGATGCCACTGTTTCTGCACACTTATGCCACTGTTTTAGTGCTCCACATGCCACTGTTTCTGCACACATATGTCACTGTTTTAGTCCATTATATGCCACTGTTTCTGCATAAAACGCTCACTGTCTTAATGCCACATATGTCACTGTTTTGCACCAAAAACACTCACTGTTTTTGTACCTAAGGAGCCACTGTTTCTGCATAAAGAAACCACCCTATTGATGATCAAACCCCACTATTAATGCCACTGTTTCAATGTCCAAAAACCATGATTTATGCTACTGTTTTAATGCTCAAAAATGTACCATTCATGCCACTGTTTTGATGCATAAATATCACCACTAACGTCACTGTTTTGAATGTTCAAATGTACCATTCATGCCACTGTTTTAATGTTCACAAATCACTACTTATGCCACTGTTTTGATGTTCAAATGCCACTGTTTATGTCACTGTTTTAACATTCAAATGCCACTGTTTCTGCCACTGTCTAATGCCACTGTTCTGCCACTGTTTTGAGGTCCAAGATGTCACTTGTTTCTGTTTTAAAACGTTCAATGTTCTGCTGTAAGATGCTTCTGTTTTAAAACGTCACTGTTTCTGTCCACTGTTTTTAAGTAAAACGTCACTGTTTCTGCCCACTGTTTTCCACTGTACATCGCTGCTGTATGCTCACTGTTTTCCACTGTAAAACGCTGTTGTATGCTCACTGTTTCTGCTGTAAATCGCCGCTGTAAATGATTGGTTGTAATTGATTTAGGTGCGTTTAAGAAGTGAGATACTTCGCTGCTGTTTGGTATTGTTTAAGACACGCAAGGTAAGTGTCAGGCGATATTACCTAATGTGACTATTGACTACTGGTATAAAATTGTGACATGATGCTCCATATTCCGTAAAAATATTATGTTCCATTATGATGAAAGGAAACTGCCAAAAATGTGCCGTGATGGCTATATGATTATGAGGTAAAGACTTTATGTGGCAGCATAACGCATATGAAAAGTATATGTGCCGTGATGGCTATATGAAAGGTATATAAGCATGCACCTTACATCATACCGCATTTTTACGCTTTGTGTGTGAAAGCATAGCATGACATGCATGTATCAAGATCATATAGGCCTTGTTTTAGAATAGTTATGTACAGGACCATGTGTTTGAGCAAGCATCATATAGGCATCCCCAAGGTACCGGGGTATGGGACACTTGGCATCAGTCCGCATAGGCCCACAGTTGGAATCCACATGGAGCTCAGGTGCCAAGGGATATTTGATTCCACTGTGAAGTGCGCGCACGACGGTGCTAAAAGCGCAAAGGAAAGGCGTTATATACGCAATATATGAATATGATGAAAAGGAAAGGCGTTATATGCGCTATATATATGAATATGATGAAAAGGAAAAAGGAAAAGGAACAAGGATATGTTGAAGTGACTGTTTATGATTTTGTGCCTAGTTAATACTGTTATATTACTGGTTTTGTTGCCACACTACTGGGATTATTCTCACCCCTTCGGGGCTGCTATTTTTCCAAAATGGCAGGAGGACGTAAAAGCAATTGAAGGAGTGATGTTTTGCTGTTGATTGCTGATGCGTGGATTATCACTGTTGCTGTTTGTTTAATTGGATGACTGTAATGACTAATGTTTTGGTACTCTTGGATGACTGTAGTCTTTATCATCTCTATGTTAGCTTGAACTTTTATGAACAGCGGCTATTTTGGAAAACCTTTGTGAAAAGAATTTAAGTGCTGAAATTTTTACAGTGCACCTTACGGGTGGTGTTTTTATGAGCAAACGAACTCGGATTTACTATTATTTTATATGCACGCGAAGCCCCAAACGTGCTCTTTCTAAATCACTTGAAATATTTTTTATCGTCCAAACAGAAGTTATAAGAACTATTGAAATGCCTTACGGATTTGTATACTGCTATGAGATTCTTTGTTAGCTCATGTGACGTTAACGACTCTAATTCCGCTTAGCAAACGACTCTCTTGGATGCATACAAGGGAGGGCGTTATAATG
This sequence comes from Gastrolobium villosum, assembly GCA_032173675.1. NCBI lineage: Eukaryota > Viridiplantae > Streptophyta > Magnoliopsida > Fabales > Fabaceae > Gastrolobium > Gastrolobium villosum. The sequence goes on from JAVKPL010003882.1 coordinate 8,493, forward strand.
CAGATTCTGCATTTCGCGAAGATATCCACCAGAGGTTCAACTTTTACCAATTAAATACGTTCAAGACTCCATTTTTAGATACATATAGGTTCATACATATGTTAGTTACTTGTTTAACCCATTAGCATTCCAAGACACCTCTTTTAGACCAAGGTTCAACACTTACCCCAAGCACCAAAACAGAGGTGGATGATTCTCTTGGAGCTCTCACTTCAGCTCCAAAGTTCAGACAATAAGGGTGCACGAAAATGATTTTTCTTCACAAAGATGGTCACTTGGAGCTTCTACAACCAAGGAATGGCTCCAAAAACTCAAAACAAAGAAACTCAACCCACCCCTCACTAGAACAGTGGCTGGAAATCAGCAATGGGGTACTCATCTCCTTCACAAAGCCAAACCCACACCCAACCAAGTGTTTAGATGGTGAAAAAGAGAGAAAAGGTGAAGACTTGGCACATTTTCAAGCAAGGGAGACTAAGGAATGGAGGAGGCAGCAGCTAATGCACAAAAACTCACGTAGCATGGCCTAGAGTTCTTTGCATAAGTCATATAGTCTTAATCGCATAGTATTAGCGCTAATTGCTAAGCTTAGCATTTTAATCCCAAACTTAGGATTCTGAACCTACTCATTTTTCTAAGATTTATCATATTTTTATTTTATTTTTCGCAACACCTTTTCGGTACGCATTTTTCCATAGCCAGTATCAGTTCTGGCACCAGTTCTCATTATTTTGACCTAAAACTTTTTTTACCAGTCCTATATAATATTCTAGGAATATTCATGCACTTATTATAATTTTCCGTGATACTTCACCGGTACACATTTATACCGGGCAGTAGAACCAGTATCTGCACTTTTCATTAGAAAAGCGACTTTCAGCATTATTACTCACTTACTATAATTATTAAAATCTCATAATAATTATTAGGGTCAATTATGGAATTATCTCCTAATTCTCACATTTAATTAATTAATTTCCTTAATTAACGGTGCGAGTTCTTGCACTCTTAGGAGGCAACCTAAGAATTTATCGCTTTTAAGTTAATTATTTTAGTTTATTTTATGATGCGAGTAGATTTTATTTTCTAGGACCATTTCAGTTTTTTTTCTTTTGTTTATCTGTTTTGATTAGTGATGACTATGGTGATTTACAAAATTTATTTTTCTGACTTTGTTGTAAGCATGATTGCTACTACTGACTTTATCTGATGATTCTTTTTGTTGAGATGATGTGTGCAGTTCTTTCTTTTTGATTTATAACTTATCGAGGACAACAAATTCCTAAATCTGGGAATGGGGATGCACCACACCACATATCTAGTAGCAGTAGTAGCAGTTGGTACAACTATGATCCCTATGACGAGAAGAGCCTCAAAAATTTTCAAAAAAATGGGGAAAATTCTTTTCCTTATTCCTCTTTATTTTATTGTGCTTCTTCTCTTTGTTTGAATTATAAAATCATGCTAAGTTAGGATTAGTCAGTAAAATTAATTTATGATGTGATGACTTAGAATATACTTTATATTTTTCGAATAAGCATTGATTGAGTTAGTCTAAGAGTCAGTAAGAATAATAAAATTACAGTATGAGTGATTGAGAAAGAGCATACATTACTGAATTGCACACATATAACCATGAGGTTTAAGCCTAAACAGAAATTTCTTTTCAATGTGCATTTTACTGTTGAAAATATTACCGGAACTTGCTTTGTTTCTCCTTGAAGTAATTATTTGCATGCATGTTTGAAATGATTGAGGCATCTTATTGTTTAGCTAGTTAGCCAAAAAGCCAACCATTATGATATTATTTGTTTAGCCCTTTGAGCCTAAGCCTTTTCTGTTATTAATACCTGTTATTGTAATTAGCTACTCTACGTACACATCTACCTTAAATAAAGTTGGATTATAGAGATTTCATTGCAGGGTGTAAACATGAGTACTTTATCATGTAATTCAAAAGTGGTGAAAAAGGAGGTTAGGTGAATGGAGCAAAAGCAAAGGTTGAAAAATGGTGAAAAATAACAATATTTATTGTTTCCATGCAAATAAAAGTGTTGAAATAAAATGAAAATGAAAAAAAAATACAGAAAAAGAAATAAAAGTGTTGAAAAAGAAAAAGGAGGAAAGAAAGGAGAAAAAGGATTCTTGTTTGAATGTTTACACTTTACCATGATCTTTCTGTATTTCATTGTTTTAGCTAGTTTTTCCTTATTTATCTTACCTTCAGCCCAACCCCATTACAACCTAAATAAAGACCTCTTGATCTTTTGTGCATGTGGATTAATTATGGAAAGTGAGAACATTATCAAGCTTATGAAAATATTGATGCAGTGGAAAATTTGAGTGAAACACTTACCCTTAGACAGACGAGTGATGAGTGACTTGATATATCTAGTGAAAGATGTGTTAAAACTCAGTCTTATGCTTGATTTACTGAACTCATACTTTGATTTTATAACTTGCTTACTTTCAAGGCTGCTTAGTTAATTGTTTGTTCTTAAAAATCCTATTATTTTCTGTTCTGATCATTCATAAATTAATATATTGCCTAGTCTTATAATAAGCATGCTTACATTTATTCCATGTTTTTAATTCAATCCATTGCTGAGAACAACTATGAGTAAATCTGTGAATGATTTGATAAGTGTCCAAGACATTATATTTTATGTTTAAAGAGTTCAAATAATTATTAAAATAGTTAAAATCATAGTGTTAAATCAATAAAACAGTGAAACAGAATGAATTGTCAACTAATAGATAAAATTCTAAATGTTGGTTGTTGTTTCAGGTTGTTTAAACTAGAATAACAAAGTAACAATATGATAAGGACGACGCAACAGTGGCATCCGCGGAGCATGAGGAAAATCAGAAATTAAATAAATATATATTTTTGGGTAACGCTCGCTCCACTGCTCGCTGAAGTGAGCAAGTGAGCGAGCAGCATTGTGAAGCTCGCTCCATTGCTTGCTGAAGCGAGCAAGTGAGCGATCTGGCTCGCTATACTGCTCGCTAAAGCGAGGAAGTAAGTGAGCGGGTCCAGAAATCAGAAGCCCAAATTTTACTATTTAAGTACGAAGCGAAGGAAGCTGTGAAATACATTCTGGAACGCAAAGAAAGAAGAACTCGGAGACGAAAGCCGTGGCGGAAGAGGAACACGAGCAGAGGGGAAAGAAGGAAGCGATAGGCATCATTGATCGTCTTCATTAATCAAGTTTTACCATGAACTCTATTTATTTTCCAGTTTATTTTAATTCTGCCTTTATAATTATGCATAGCTAAATTATTGTTAGTAGTTAGGATGAGACAAAACTAATGGGTTCTTAGTTGATGTTTACTTATTTAACATTCTTGCTTTTGAATTATGCAATTAATCTGATATTTATGATTAGTCTTATTTATGATCTGGCTAGTCTTGAATAAGCACTAGAGTCGTGCATGACAATAGGGATGTTGGTGTATGATTCCGATTGATTGATTGCTGGAATTTTTATGATCTAGGGATAAACTTATGAATTCTATAGCCGTAGGTTCTTGCGTTAATGCTTATTTTATGAAAAAGTACTAAGGGATTAAGCTTTGGATTAGAGTAAAGGATTAAATTACCTAGGGATTGGGATTTAATCAATCATAGAAAAAGCTGTTAATAATTTGATCTTGAATGTAATCGTAAGAATAGGTAAACTCGTTAAGAAATCATTTGGGAAGTTGAATCCTAGCTATGCCTTTTAAAAATCTAAAATCAATTTTCTAGCTTTATAAATTCTGAATTTATTTTCTAAAATATTAAAAACTAAAAATAAGTTTATAAATTCTGCTTTTAATTTAATCACAATATTCTCAAGCAACCCTTTAATGATCGATCCAACTTTAGTTAAATAGATAAATTATTGCTTGGTCATCAATCTTTGTGGGATCGACATCTTTCTTATCACTTTATTACTTGTACGACCGGTGCCCTTGCCGAGTTCGTTAACAATCTTATAAGATGAAAATAATATCAGGAAAGCTCATGTTTTGATCTTTAAAAGATGCTATTTAACTCATAAACCTTACCTAACCGAATATTTTGTTATAATTTCACAGAAACACTTTATCCTTTGAATATATGACTCAGTTATGAAAATTTTGATTTCCAAACCTGGGTGACTTAACACTTTCTGTGAATTTCAAATTCTCCAATTGTTTAGATTTGCTTTTGTGCTTAAAAACTAGTAATCAAAATGTTCAGATAGAATTTTTGGTTGGCAAGCTATTGTATGAAAGAATTAAGCAAAAAGAAACGTACTAACAGTAGAAAGAAAAACATGAAGTTTCAATGCCGTAAAATCAGCTAAAAACAAAAAACAGCTTCCACGTTTAAGATAGCAGCATATTATAGTCCCGTGATGTAAAAGAACATAGCAGCTGACAATACATGGTAACAGAACCCCAACTCGTTCGGTTCACATATTTTCTAATTACGACACTCTCTACACGCATAATAAAACAATAAAAAGAAAGAAAAAAAAGAAACAAAGAAAGAAGGAATTAATGAAAAACCTATACGGCACACCACTTCAAAAGTTATAGAACATGAGGAAGTCAAATTTCATCTTTGTTCTTGAAGCTCGGCATCTTCTACTCTTTACAAATGATTGCAACCGGAAATACTCAGAGATCTTACTTTCTGGCCCTTTTCGACCCACTCTTCTTGGGTCTTTCTGTTCCATGTTTTCTCTTGGAAGTACTATTGTTAACCACAGTATCAGGGGTAGGCTGAATTGGCACATGATGCCCATGAACCGCAGCAGGGAACCCAACAGCAGGGATTCTGCAACATGAACATGATCAATAGCTTAAACTATAACAATCTAATTGACAAGAACTCAATTAGGTCAGCTTCATAAAATACAAATGATGACCACATTGTATTTGGAGATTCATTATATACATCTCAAAATCATTTTCTGTTTTAGCCAGCATAAAATTTAATCTTCTTGTTGAATGAGTATTTTTGGAATTTGCATGCTGTATAAATATGTTATAACATTAGCATAAACAGAAAATCTACGTGTTAACAAAAAGAGGTAGACTTCATTCTGATAGAGCCCAAAAGTGATTTTGTGATTCTGTCATTTATTATACACAATTTAACTAACCCAGTACATAAAATGAATTCGCTTACTACATTAGTTCCGCAAAATCAATTAAAACACCTAAAGACGATTTGAACATATGGTCCACAAACAATTAAGAAACTATGACAGTAATAAAAGACTGACAAAGAAAGGAATACTTAGCAACTTGAAAAAGCTCACCATCCCTGAATGATCCAGGCACCCGTAGTGGCAAATTTAATAACAAGTTAACATGGATATATTGATAACAACTTTGGTCATTGAAGATAAGGTTATCACTTATAAGTCTCTGATAAAGGCAATAGATGAAACTGTAAAGCATTTGAACAAGATTCATTCAAGAAAACAACCAAAGTTGTTAGGCCTAGAAACCAAATCACAAAACCAAATTAACCGAGCCAAGTTCCCGTTATCTTCCAGATGGTTCGTTTTGGGCCTTTTGGCCATTGAATTACAATGCCTAAAACAAAACAGAAATGACAATAAAAAAGAAGCAGAGGCAATATATTCCCATTTGCGAGCCTTACCCAACAAGAGCACGGCAGACTCCTGCTTGGTCATGGAAGCACCAAATGCACCAGGCGATTGCAAGCAAAACCGCAAAGCATGGTTCTCAGCATAGCAGCACTGGAGCAAATGCCCCAGTCTTCTGCATTCCCCTTCAAAAAACTTACTCTTCATCTCAAGATCTTTAACATAAGACCTCTTCCGTTCTCTTGATCTCACAGCAGCATCCCTGTTCCTCCTCTGCCTGAAAATCAGATGTTGGAACACAATCCTTTAGAACCATAACCATTCTAACAAGCCCCGTCAAATTTTGTTTCCAATGAAACCTTTACAAAACAAACACAACAATAACCAGGCCTTATTCCATTACAACTGGAAACCACTATATGAATCAATAAACCCAATTGGATTCTATCAAAATCCAAATTCTCATAACACAATCGTCTGAATGCACGTAAATTAATTTATAAACAATACTACATTAACGTTTATTAAATTCCATCAATATAAATTTGAGAGCACACTACCTTGCATTCAACTACAACAAACTACGTTCAACAACAAGATAAAACAAACAAACCTCTTTTACCAATTGTTACAACTTTTAATGCACTACCTTCACAGAAAAGTGAAAAATAAATAAATAAATAAATAAAATTATTCTATATATCTAAATTTGATAGCACATTACTTAATACATTGACATTAAATCCTGGTCCCAACAACATCAAACTGCAATATCCACTGCTTCCTAACAATAACAAAAAATCTTCCAAAACACACACCCAAGCACACAAAACTTTTAACTACCATAAAAAAGAAAAAATAGGTTAAAATAATCGTAGCAACAAAAGCTGTACAACATCTTTACGGGTGTAAAACAAAACTATTATTACCAATAATTTGAACCGGTTTAAGATCAAAACGATTTATTTGAACCGGTCGGTTTTGCAGCATAACATAGTAATCACCATATGCATAGAAGAAAAAGCAGAATTTTCTTCTTCATTTCTTTTCTTTTTGTTTACCTTCTGAGTTTCTTGGCTTCTGGTTCATCGGCATCATCTTCGGGAGTTGCAGCATCGACTCTATCTTTGTCTGAAGGACTAGAACCGTCGTCGTACTCAGGGCTCGGCTCGACGAGAATCTCCGCGAGGAGCTTGTCGTAGTCGGACTCCAACGACGGCGTTCCAGGAATTACGTCGGCGTCTGCCATCAGCATGTTCTCGATCTCCGATAAAGAAGGGTTCGGTGATGGATCATCGGCGGCGGCGACTTCAACAGGAGTATCCTCCTGGAAAAAATCATCAATTTCAAATTCTGGTAACTGGTCAAGGAAAGCTTCCCAATCGAGTGGGTCTTCTCCAATACCATCCATGGAACCAGAAATTATGATGATGATGACGATGATGATGATGATGATAGATAAAGATGATGAATAAATTAGTCAATGTCGTCCATGGAAGAAAGATAATGTTTTGAGGGGGGAAAGTGAAGAAGAGGTAAAAGGGATTTATAAACGGTTTGACAGTTTGTGTAAATTGTGTTTGTTGTTGTGTTGTTTCTTGGTGATTAAGGAAAAATGAAGATAGATTTATCATCTATCATGTAACAATATGTAATGTAACATGTAATATGAATAATGAATACAAAAAATTTTCTACACACATAATATTTTGTGTGGTTAGCAACAAAAAAAATAGTGGTAGGTAAAACGAATCTCTACGAGATAACACAGTCATTTTTTCTATCACATGACTCTTGTAAAATCCATAAAAATATTATGTGCCACGTGGATCTCTTACACCGTCATTCGTCATTCACCCAATGGGATCGCATAGAGTGGAAAATTCTTACACACGTGGCTAATGTTTTTCTTTTTCTTTTTACACAATTTTGTAGGGGACTTTCATTTTGCGTATTTCCTCGAAGTTTCAGGGATGGTTCCATGCATGACAGCTTTAATAATTAGAAAAGAAAAAAAAAAAAAAATTGAGGGACACATCTTTCTACATGGGTGTGACATGAGAGATATATCTTATGTCACATAATAGTATAATTTCCCTTTGTTAATACATTAAATGAAAAAAGAAATTAAGTGTAACTTTCTGCTTCTAATAATAAAATAAAAAGCTAATTTTGTTTCATTATACATTGATTAAGATTCTAAGTATCAATTCTTTTGAATGAGAGCATAAATTTGAAATTTGTATTTTAAGCTCAATTGATTGTCAAGTTTATATTCAAAAGAATTTTAATTATTAGAGCTGATTTAATTTTAATTGTTTATTTATTTTAGATATGTTAATGTTAATTGATTTGTATTAAGTATCTTTACTTTTTTTTGGGGGGGGTGTCGTATCCTAGTGTTTAGACCAATTGTAATTAAATTAAATATTCCTAGAAAAAAATTGAAATTAACTTTCAATCCAATCAGCATTAAATACTTTAAAAAAAGTCTGAATATAAAAATATTTGATTACAAATTAATTAATAATAATATGCCTATAATGAGAAAAATTAAGCCTGTAATGCTTCTTCTTTTTTTGCATAACCTCGCAATTATATTATATGATAGAAAATGTCAGACAATAGTCATCTATCCGACGACTTTTTGACCATTTTGCCCTTCATTAATTAATTAATAATTATTTTTCCCTAATTCAAAACTATCTATCAATCTGCCTCTCTTTAATCGATTAACTTGAAGATTTAATCGATTAAATGCTCAAAACTGGCAAAAATGGTTGACTTGAAAATTTAATCGATTAAATCTTCAAGTCAACCATCTTTGTCAGTTTTGACCATTTAATCGATTAAATCTTCAAGTTAATCGATTAAAGAGAGGCAGATTGATAAATATTTTGAATTAGGGGCAAAATAATTATTAATTAATTAATGAAGGGTAAAAGAGTCAAATAACCCTAATGGGTCACCAAATAACTGGTGAGTGCTGTCTGTATTGTCTTTCTTGCCTTTTACGTGACACTATGGCAAAAACCAAATTCATATCTTTGTAATCAGACGTTTACTGAGATGCCAATATCTATACACTAATCTGTTCTGCCTGAGGCAGAGACGTCTAACCAAAGGTTAGATAGTTGATATTGGATCTGATGCTTTCTCTCTAGATACCTATGGATTAGGTATCTTGGGGCAGCGAATCACTACACAATTATATGACGGCGTTAGCCAGAGGGGGTGTGTGTGCGCTGAGTGGTTGCACAAAAAGTAGGGTTTTGAAGAGATTCTCATACCTGCGGTCTTTAGCTCTATTTATAGTGCTTTAACCTGGGCTTGTGTTGTTTGGGCTCCCATGGATGTGGGCCTTACTCAGCTCCATAACAGTTGCCTCCAACCCGGTAGACTGAGTGTTCAGGATGCCGGGATGTCTAAGTCATGTCTCAACGCACAAGCTTCACCTCGGATGAATGAGATACCTTTGATGCTAGGCTGATCACTTGTTGGTTTAAACCCTATATTTATAAATGGGTTACCTGAAGGAGTGTACTTCTAGGACTCTTATTGGACGGGCTAGAACTCGCTACCTTGCTCGTAGGCAAGAGGGTTCAAATACCTCGACGTTATTGGCCGGGCTAGAACTCACTACCTTGCCCGTAGGCAAGAGGGTTCAAATACCTCGACGTTATTGGCCGGGCTAGAACTCGCAATCTTGCCCGGAGGAAAGAGGGTTCAAATACCTCGACGTTATTGTTTGACCGGGCTAGAACTCACGCCCTTGCTCATTTTGGCAAGGGGGTTCAAATACCTCGGTCTCATAATATTTAACTCGGCTTCTTGCCAGAGTTTCATTTACCCCAGATTTTTATCCTGGGTTTTTGATCGCGGATTGGGGTGTGATCCTTTTTCTAGGATCCCATCTCTCCAAACTCGTCTTCATTTTTTTTTGCGGATTGAGGTGTGATCCTTTTTCTAGGATCCCATCTCTCCAAACTCGTCTGCATTCTTTATAATAAACCATTTATATTCCGGTGGGCCGGTCTTCATTTTGGCTCTTTCTTCACAATCTACAAAAGTGAAATGTCAACATTTTGATTTTAAGTTTAGGCCAGCAGTATTTGCCTTTTTTCTCAAGCCCGACTTCTGTTGCATCAGCTCTTCTTTCAGCTTGGATTCTTTTGCCCAAGTCTTGTATTCATCTAGGTGGATTTCCTTCCTTATTTGAGTGGATCTGGATCTCTTTCCTTTTTTAGAGGGTGTTATGGGCTAGACCTAGGCCCACTCTGCACCTCGGCCCAAAGTCCACACTGCACCTCGGCCAGCCACCAAACCCTAGAGCCGGGCTATATAATGCAGGTAAAGCAGAGCAGTAAGGTACACATTTTCTAATCCTAAACACTATAGATCACACACACACCTTGAAGGCATACGCCTAGGTCAGTGTCAGTGATCCACGTTCCTCCCAGATACCTAATCTATAGGCATCTAGAGAGAAACACTTGTATCCAAGATCAATCATCCAACCTACGTTGGACACATCTGCCAACAGGCAGAACATTGGCGCCGTCTGTAGGAATCGAACCCACGACTTATCAAAAAGAGCAATGGTGAGAGCCACAAGGAGTGGTTTCCGTCCCCCTCTGACATCCAATCAGGAGGAGGATCGGGAAGCAGCACTCCAGCCCGCAGATCCAGATCCGGATGCCGTGCACATTAGTGAGGTACACTCCGACTCCGAATCCACTCCAGCCTGTAACCCTGATGCGCCATATATGCAGGGGTTGCAGCCCATCGATGAACCTGGCCGACAAGGCCCGAATCTGGCCATGGATGCCCTCCTGCGCCGGATGGAGGAGTGGGAGCGCCGGAGCGAGCTGCAGAGACAGGCGGATGCGAGGCAGATCCATGAACTAGAGGCCCGGATCCGGCAGATGACTAGCCCAGATCCAGTCAGAGCTGTTGATCGCGTAGTCACAGATCTACGCCGTTCAAACCCTCGCATAGAAGATCGGCAACCGGTGGAGATTGCCCCTACCGGAATCCCTATGAACCCAAATTCAACAATGGGGGTACCGAGATTCGGCCTGCAAAGACCACGGCAAGTGGAGCAAGCAGATCTGGGTCTTAACCAGACGATTCGGATGCCTAGGCATTTGAATACACAAGATGGGCAAGCAGGTGGCGACGCGGCTGCAATGCACCGACCCCTGCAACGCAGCCCGGATAACGTTTCCGGAATATACAGGAGGAAATACAACAGGGGGTTGTACAATGACAGTCCCTTCTCAAATGAAATAGTGGAGGCTCCCTATCCAGACAACTTAAACCTATCCGAACTGATCAAATATGATGGCACCCAAGATCCGCAGGTGCATCTGGATGCATTTGACACGGCTATGTATATCAAGGGCATCGAAGAACCTTTGATTACTAGGCTCTTTGCAACAACGTTAACGGGGGCAGCACAAACATGGTTTTCATCCTTACCGGCGGGGTCCATCCGATCTTTCGAAGAATTCGGAGGGCGATTCTTGTTGAACTTTGCCACCAGCAAGAAGCAACCAAAATCAGAATTTGCCTTGGGCAAAATCAAACAGCAATCCGGAGAGACACTGCAAATGTACCTCGATCGATTCAAACTTGCTGCCCTACAGGTGCCTGGATTATCCGAAAATGTTCATTTACATCTGGTGATTGCCGGCCTACATGGGAGCTCTAGACTGGCAAAGTCGATCTATAAGGACCCACCCCGGACCTTGGTCGAATTCAACACGCGTTCTAAGAAATACTTAGAACTCGAACAGATGGAGCTAGAGAATGTTGACCAGAAACATCATCCGGGTCAATCAGATAAGCTGGGGCCCAGAAAGCCAGGAGACTCGCGGGGGAAAAAGCCAGAAGAACGGTTCCCAACTCGAGGGCGGTATGAGAAATATGCTCCATTGAACGCTCCTCGATCGCAGATTTGGCGTGAGGTGGCCTCCACCGAAATGAAGACCGTTGAAAAACCCCGGCCATTACAGCACCCAGCCGGCCTGGACCAATCACGGTACTGTGCATTCCATGACGGCCCAGGGCATTCTACAGATGAATGCTGGGACCTTCGGGATGCCATTGAGAAATATATCCGGGAAGGAAAATTGCGTCAGTACCTCATCCGCACTCAGGGATGGAGAAATCGGAAGAGGAGAGGAGGCAAGTTTGTCAATCAGTCTAATGAGAATAAAAAATTTAAAGAGGACAATCGCAGCAATAAGCAAGCTCGCGATGATGACGAATTCCAGGAGCCGGAATTCGAGTGCAATGTTATCAGTGGCGCGTTTGGTGGAGGCGGCGATACTATGAATGCCCGGCGAAAGTACCTCAGGGAGGTGCTCTCCATCCGAAAAGAAGAAGAGCCAGAACCACCGTTACTATATTTCACAAGGAAAGAATTGGACGACGTGATACCAGGCCACGTAGACGGGTTGGTCATCACTGGGACGTTGATGAACTGCAAGGTCAAAAAAATCTTCTTAGATAATGGAAGCTGCGCTGACGTCATCCTATGGCAGGCCTTTAAAAAAATGAATCTTGACGAAGAAGATCTCAGGCCCTGTAACACAGCCTTAATTGCTTTTAATGGGCAAGACACCATACCCAAAGGGTACATTGATTTGCGGTTGACATTAGGCACCAAGGAGGCATACAGATCTGAAAGGGTGAGATTCATCGTGGCCGACTTCCCTT
>JAVKPL010003883.1:0-20967 GCA_032173675.1 Gastrolobium villosum
TTCCTGTATGACGAGTCTAGTTGCTCAGCTGAGCCTCTAGAAGCAGCTTCGTCTTGCACCGTTGCTATTCTTCTTTTTCTTTGATAAAAATCCATGTGAAGATGCTGCTCATGCTCATGTGACATATTCCCAGGACTGCTCATGTATGTGATCAACGAACTATAACAGAAAGAAAAAAGTAAGGAAAAGGAGAAGAAAGAATAACAAAAACACGGACGAAATGAAAAGAATGATAATTAGTCAAGAAGTAGGATTATGCTTATGCGTACGTATCGTTTCCTATTTATTCAAAAAAAAAAAAAGTTTCGTTTCCTATTTATTCAAAAATTCAAAAAAAAAAGGTTTCGTTTCAAATCAGAATTAATTACCGCTAATTTCATGGATTCATTAATGAATTAATTTAAGGGTTTTATGATTATCATTTATTACCACATGAATATTACAATTAAATATAATAAATTTCAAATAAAACTAATTTATTACTCCCATCAAATAAAATTCATATAGAACTAATCTATTAGGATAGACCCAACAATTTTCATAAAAAACTAAGCCTACGATCGGATCGCCTGGGGATTAAAATTACTTTTCGAAGATCAAATAAAATCAACGAACTATAACAGAAAGAAAAAGTAAGGAAAAAAAGAAGAAAGAATAACAGAGACAGACGAAATGAAAAGAATAATAATGGATTAATTAATGAATTAATTACCGTTAATTAATGGCCTCAATTATGGATTAATTAATTACAATTAATTTTTTAGGGATTAAATTTCAAATAAAATTTCCCTAAATGTCAATTAAGATAACTCCAACAAATTTCATCAAAAAACTAACCTATATTCATCTAGGAATTTAGGATTACGTATAATACATTTTAAATAAAATAATAACCTAAGAGCACCTAGGGATTAGAATTACGTATATCAAATTTCATCTAAAACTAATTTAAGATGTCCTAAGAATCGAGATTACCTGATCTCCACTGTAACACCCCAAATTTCTAACAATTTATAAAACATTCTTATAATAAATAAATTGTCAAAATTCATGTTTTATACAATTATGATACTAAAAAAAATATAACTACCTAAAGATTAAGATACACCTAATAAAATTGCATACACAACAAATCTACAACTGCCTAGGGATTAAGATTACATATAATGATTATGCCCAAATTTCATATAAAAGAGATAACCTACAAAATCTAGGGATTGGGATTACATTACCAAATCTCACATGAAATATAATCTAAAAATACCTAGGGATTAGGATTACATATACCAAATTACATATAAATATAACTTATAACTCTCTAAGGATTAGGATTATAATTAATTAATTCCATAGAAAATTATAACCTAAGAGAACCTATAGATTAGGATTACCCAATAAAAGTTTCATGCATAACAAATCTACAACTAACAAATCTACAACCACCTAGAAATTAGGATTACCCAATAAAAGTTTCATACACAAGAATTCTACAGCCACCTAGAAATTAGGATTACCCAATAAAAGTTTCATACACAACAAACCTACAACCACCTAGAAATTAGGATTACCTGGTCTCCGTGTTGGCTACCTTTTAGAAGAAAAGTGATTGGTGGAAGAAAAATAGTTGGTAACCAAAGAAAAATAATAATAAAATAAAAGTTTGAAGTAAGAATAGAGAAAGTAGAGGAGAAGAGAAATAGAGAAATGGAGAAATGCTGAGGATTGGAAAGTGGTTTGGTTTGATTAGGTTGACTCCTATTTATAGCTGAAATTTTAAAACCGAGACATTAATAACGGTTATCTCATTTATTCCGATTATAAAAACTACAGGTAAAATTTTAAATATTATTAATGGTTATAAAAATAAACTAAAACATTAATTACAGGTAACAGTCTTCACATTTATTTTGATTATAAAAACTGCAGGTAAAATTTTAAATATTACTAATATATTAATGGTTACAAAATTAATAAAAATAAGTATCGTCATAACTAACCATAACTGCTAAGCGTTATAGCTACAATCACAGTTACACCTTTAAAATCAACTTATGACACACTATCAGCAATCAATGCCTATAATCACATACATAAGGGTTAGGGGTGAAAGTGGGTTGGGCTGGGCTGAACTTTGCCCCGTAAAGCCCAAGCTTATGCCAAAAAAATTTAATTTGGCCCGGCTCGATAGCATAGTATAAGTCTAACTGTTAGCCTATCTTGGCCCATTTATAAAAAACAAATGGCCCGGCCCGTTAGCCTGTTAATTTTTAACTTCCAAGCAGATCATGAATCAACTCCACAAAATACTCAAATTCTATTGTTAAAACAAAAATCACAATTTTAACGTCCAAACAGAATCATGATGATTCAATGATTCGAAATACACCTCTTTCCTTCTTAGCCTTTCAATTAAACATTACTAATCACAGAATCTGATATTAAGCTTTTTCTAATCAAGATCAATATGAACGAGGAACTCTATTTATCTGATAAATAAACACACAGAGATGAGAGATAACTTGAGTTTGGTGGACAGAGGTGGTGGCGTGAACGGTGGAGGAAGGCGGTGGTGGCGTGAAAGGCGGTGGTGTGTCTTACTCGGGACTCGGGAGCTTGCAGGTGAATTAAGACTTAGCAATAAAGTTGTCGTCTTACAAGATATAACTAAAGAGTAAAAAGAATTTTTGGTATGTTATTAACTCTAGTAACTGAGATTCCCAAGCAGAACTATCCAGAACAATTGGACCAGCCTTGGAGGCTCATGGGCCAGGCTTAATATATTAAGCCTTCGGCCCAATTATGCAATCAAACCTTTACACCAGCCCAAGCCCAACCTGCCAGGTAGGGGTGTTCGCGGTCTGGATTGGATTGGTTTTGAAGCAAAAAACCATCCGATCCAATTCCTTCGGTTTGGTCATTACATCATCCGATCGGTTTTAATTTTTTTTCAAATCCAATCCAATCCAATATTTTTCGGTTTGGATTGGATCGGTTTTCGATTTTTCGAAAAGCCAAAAAAACATAACTTAAAAGAATTATTTTCAGAAAAAAAATGATGATGTTTCAAAACATTTCAAACGTTGATCAGAATTGGTTCACATGTCTTGTACATCAGTTAAAGGCTCAAAGAGACCAGAGTTCGTCCCAAAATTAATTCTATCAAAGAAGATAGCAATGAAAACTAGAATATATGGCCTGTGATTCAGAATTTCAGATATTGTGTCATACATGGAAATGCACAGGTTGAAATTAAAGGGCAGTGATTTATTTCGCAGAACATGATCAAATTCTACTTGGGGATCAGGAGCTGGCCAGAAAACATGGGGTTGAATAGGTTAAGGCAGAAACTTAGGTGCAAGCAGCATAATATCAAACATTACTCAACCAACATATTTATCCATTATCAAATCAAACCAAGGCACATCATTTGATGTAAATTTTGGTCAACCAAACACTTTTTTTTTTGTAACTTACCCGATATAAAAAAAATTCCTATCAAATCCTTAACAATCTTTTTTCTCGGTAAAAAAATATCTCTCATACCAAAAGTTTACTCGTAATTCTTCTAAAATTCAAAATAGACTCAATTAATCAAAACCGTGATTCCTCTAAAATTTAAAAAAGACTTACGTTAATCTCTCAAAAAGACATTAACATGAGTCTATTTTGAATTTCAGTGATATCATAAGTCAATTTTTTTTTAAGGATTAAGTTGGGCCCTTGATATTTGTGGATGATCCAAAATTTACTTTCCTTTTACTTTTATAACTCCAAATACAACGAGTGTTTGTGTGAACCAAAGTTTTGGGTTTTGTTAGATCCGAGTGGATAGTAGTTAACATGAGATCTATGAATTAGTGGTGTTTATGGAGGATATTATATATTGCACGTGATGGCAGATCACCATGCACAAAAAGTAGGCATAGAGTCAAAAGAGGGACGTGTGCACGTGAAGTGACAACCGGAGAGATTTTATTTATAGAGTGGTTTACCTAATCATGGATAATACCTGATCAGTCCAAGAGAAAGTTGGACTGAATTGTAAGTAATTTAGCGGTAATTCATTCATGTTCAACAATTAACATTCAGGAACATGACAGAGGATCTTCAGAATTCATGAGTTTCACATAAACATACCTTAGTCGATAATTGCGGAAGAATTTTGATGGTGGAATGCCTTTCGCAGAGTCTTGACCCTTTTCCCTACTTGTATCTTCTTTGACAGTGATTGGATACAACTATGATGGGCAGACAATTAAGGAGAGTTTCTCTGAAAATACTGTACTCAGAAAATTACCAAAGACCTTCGTAATTACTGAATCTGTCACCAGTTATTTATACATAAATAATTTCCCTTAAAACTTAAAACGTCAATCACCATTAATGCGAAACGTCAAAAACGTCAATTACCATTAATGCGAAACGTCAAACGTCAATTACCATTAATGTGAAACGTCAAAACGTCAATTACCATTAATGCCTCTTTTATAATTAATTAAACCAATTGACACACATTACACATGAGACACAAATAGTTTTACATGAATCACATACTGTTAAGTCTGATCCAATAACAATTTGAGGAGATTTGCATTGGGATAGATGTCATCGTGGGATACATTTGCCGGATGGTAGAGCTAGTGTTGAATAACTTTATTTACCTAATAATGGCTGCAATACACTTCTACGCTTAAATCACTATATGATAAATGAATTTATGTTAAAATAGATCATATCATCGTACACGGGCTTCAAATCTTCATTATATAATAGTTGTTGGATGTCTTGTTTATGCCTAAGACAGTGGCGGAGCCAGACCAAAAGTTTGGGTGGTGCCAGAAAAATTTAATGCATCAAATTATCAAGATATTTATCGTATTTACACAAATTAATCAAAAAAAAATTATTATGAATTCTAGCATAATTATCTAAATTATGTATTAAATAATATCACATAACATAAATTCAAATGAACAATCATTAATGATTATGGGTTTGTTTTTTCTTTAGTTCACTATAGATAAGTTATCTGCAGTAAGCCCAACACGACGTCGTTTTGGGACGAAAATTATGGTGTTTTTATAATTTTAATTTATTCCAGGGTTATTATAGTCTTTATAATTATAATTTTTAGTTTTTCAATCCCAAAACGACATTGTCTTAGGGGTAAATGCAGATAACTTATATGCATTAACTGCAGAAATATTTTTCTGAATGATTATATATTAAAGAAAACATATAAAAAGGCACTAATCTTTTCGGGAAGCATTTCAAACATAAAAATTTCACTTTTCTCTCACAGCATGATAAGTAATGAATCAAGCATAATCATAAGGATATGAAAACATACAAATATAATACTTTTCTATAAATTTCACTTTACAATTGAGATATTAACTATAAATTAAAGCATACAGACAACATTTAGAGTCAAAGGGATTCTCCTTCATTGTAAGTCACATATTAGAGCTTTGAAAGTGATTTTAATTTATGGATCAGTTAAAGGATTTAGGTATTGAGTTTTATTTTTCTGATTGAAAAACATAAATATAATTATACTTATTTAGGTGGTGCCAAATTATAAATTTAATCTTTATTGATTATATATTTATATATAATAAATAAAAAATTTAAAACCAAGCAGGTGCCAAGGCACCTGCTGGCATAGGAGTGGCTACGCCACTGCGCCTTAGTATTACAATATTTAATTTCATTGATGGACTAAGGTAACTTCTGTAATCTATCATGTATGTGAGATGTCTATTTGTGTATTTCCCTTAGCTATTGGCTGCAGTGGAGGCTATAGAGTTCTGAACAATTATTATTAGGGTTTATCATCTATCATTTAACATGACCACAAAAAATTTCCTACACACACAACATTTTGTGGGGCCTGCAGCAAAAAAAAAAAAAATTCTGATACGTAAAACGAATCTCTATAACATAACATAATTACTTTTTCTATAACATAACTCTTATAAAACCCTTATTATTATAGTTATATGTCTATGGGATATAACGTGGGTGTAGATGTGTTTCCTTACTTTTTAAGCCTTAGTTGTTAGGTTTCTCGGGCCATAATTCCGTCGAAAATTGTTATTTTGGTTTTCGACGGAAAAAGGATTCCGTCAAAAAATTTCGACGGAAAATCTGTGAAATTCTGTCGAAAATTGTTGTATTGGTTTTCGACGGAAAAAGAATTCCATGGAAAATTTTCGACGGAAAATCTATGAAATTCCGTCGAAAATTGTTGGAATGGTTTTCGACGGAAAAATGATTCTGTCGAAAATTTATGATGGAAAATCAATGGAATTCTGTCAAAAATTATTGTAATTGTTTTCGACGGAAAATGGATTCCGTCACAAAATTTTGACGGAAAATCAATGAATTTCCGTCGAAAATTGTTCTAATGATTTTCGACGGAAAATGGATTCCGTCGAAATTTTTTAGAATTTTTTAAAAAAAATTACTCTCTACATAATCAATACTTCTGTACTGCACCTGATAAAAATTTTTAATCAAAGTAAATAACATATCCAAATAAATCTCATTAATCAATACATTAAATGCACAAAAGTCCATATCATATATTAGGCAAGTATTAAAAAAGACTTATACAATTAGCTAGCGGTGTACAATAAGTATATATTGTAACCTTAAAAATTAACAAATAAAATTTAACATATCAATACACAATACGAAAGAATAACCGCTCAGTCTTTTTTTGTACACAATCCTTCTATTCCAACACATACAATATTCAACTTCACCAAGTACTCAAACCTAAGAGTAATAAGTTTTGCAGACTTAGGATCAAAAGCCTCCTTGGTCAAGGCTTTCCTTGACTTGAATCCTCTTTGGCCTTTTTCTCCATCTATGACCATCTTCTTCACCAAGAGCATCATCTTCCAATTTGGAACTGTCCACGGTGGGGGAAATGCCTGATTAATAAAACCACATCATAATGAATTCTTAAATATTCTATTTTGGATGAAAATAACATAAATGTATGAATATAATGAAATATTCAAATGTTAAAGCAATTCCAAAGTCATGTGAGGTACATGCATAGAAAGATTGCAAATATTCAATCATCCATTTAATTAATCTAAGGACACGTAAACTGAAGACCATTAATAAACATGGCACTCATGGCATGTGAGTACTATTCTAATATTGAGACGAGAGATACCTAGCTGCACTATAGATGAGGGACCAACTTAAGTTCTTAAAAGCATCCACTCAACTTATAGCTGGAAAAAAGGACCACGGCTAGATCGCTGTGAGATTTGCACAACATAAGGACCACTCAACTTAAGTTCTTTAATTTTTTGTGAAATGTTTTCGATGGAATTCATTTTCCGTCGAATTCCTTCGACGGAATCAAAATTCCATCGAAAAATCCAAAGAATAAAAAAAAAATCTTTCTTTTTTTTTGAAAAGTTTTCGACGGAACTCCTTTTCCGTCGAATTTCTTCGACGGAATCAAAATTCCATCGAAAAATACAAAGAATATATTTTCATTTTCTTTTATTTTTGTGAAAAAATTTCGACGGAATTCGTTTTCTGTCGAATTTCTTCGACGAAACCAAATTCCGTTGAAAAATTCAAAGAATATAAATTCTTTTTCTTTAATTTTTTGTGAAATGTTTTCGACGGAATTCATTTTCCGTCGAATTTCTTCGACGGAATCAAAATTCCATCGAAAAATCCAAAGAATAAAAAAAAAATTCTTTCTTTTTTTTTGAAAAGTTTTCGACGGAACTCCTTTTCCGTCGAATTTCTTCGACGGAATCAAAATTCCGTCGAAAAATACAAAGAATATATTTTCATTTTCTTTTATTTTTGTGAAAAGTTTTCGACGGAACCAAATTTCGTTGAAAAATCCAAAGAATATAATTTCTTTTTCTTTAATTTTTTGTGAAATGTTTTCGACGGAATTCCTTTTCCATCGAATTTCTTCGACGGAATCAATTTTTCGTCGAATTTCTTCGACGGAATCAAAATTCCGTCGAAAAATCCAAAGAATATAATTTCTTTTTCTTTTATTTTTTTTGAAAATTTTTCGACGGAACTCCTTTTCCGTCGAATTTCTTCGACGGAACCAAATTCCGTTGAAAAATCCAAAGAATATAATTTCTTTTTCTTTAATTTTTTGTGAAATGTTTTCGATGGAATTCATTTTCCGTCGAATTTCTTCGACGGAATCAAAATTCCATCGAAAAATCCAAAGAATAAAAAAAAAATTTCTTTCTTTTTTTTTGAAAAGTTTTCGACGGAACTCCTTTTCCGTCGAATTTCTTCGACGGAATCAAAATTCCGTCGAAAAATACAAAGAATATATTTTCATTTTCTTTTATTTTTGTGAAAAAATTTCGACGGAATTCGTTTTCTGTCGAATTTCTTCGACGGAACCAAATTCCGTTGAAAAATCCAAAGAATATAATTTCTTTTTCTTTAATTTTTTGTGAAATGTTTTCGACGGAATTTCTTTTCCGTCGAATTTCTTCGACGGAATTAAAATTCCGTCGAAAAATCCAAAGAATGTATTTTCATTTTCTTTTATTTTTGTGAAAAGTTTTCAACGGAATTTCTTTTCCGTCGAATTTCTTCGACGGAATCCAAATTCCGTCGAAAAATCCAAAGAATATAATTTCTTTTTCTTTTATTTTTTTGAAAAGTTTTCGACGGAACTCTTTTTCCGTCGAATTTCTTCGACGGAATCAAAATTCCGTCGAAAAATACAAAGAATATATTTTCATTTTCTTTATTTTTGTGAAATGTTTTCGACGGAATTCCTTTTCCGTCGAATTTCTTCGACGGAATCAAAATTCCGTCGAAAAATCCAAAGAATATATTTTCATTTTCTTTTATTTTTGTAAAAAGTTTTCGACGGAATTCCTTTTTCGTCGTATTTCTTCGACGGAATCTAAATTCCGTCGAAAAATCCAAAGAATATATTTTTTTTTCTTTTAATTTTTTGAAAAGTTTTCGACGGAACTCCTTTTCCGTCGAATTTCTTCGACGGAAACAAAATTCCATCGAATTTTTTTGACGAAAAATGGATTTCGTGGAAAATTCCGTCAATAATTTCAACAGAATTTTTTCCGTCGAAAATTTTCGTCGATAACAAAGACTTTTCTAGTAGTGACTGTCGCTTCTCACTCTTGGCTTTGTCTTGGGTATTATGTTGACTCTTTCTTGTTTGTCATTTTTTTCTTATGAGAAGTACAAGTGCATGCATGAATGAAACTTTATTTGCTCTATACAATTATTTTCTTTGCTTAGTATCTACAGTGGAGGCCTACAAGGCCTATAAGCCATGTTAGCCTTTCTTATTTGTAAAAATAAGCCAGACTTGATCTACAAATAAAGCCTTTAATAAATCAGTATGTCAGATAAACTGAATTTTTTACGTAAACTTGGGTCAAGAAAACTAAAGTCCGGCCTAACGCAGTCCATTTAAACCCCTAGATAGAACTATGCTTCAAGTTTACTGTGGTCCAGTCCACTGTCTATTTCGTAGTAAGTACATAGGAGGCCCGTTTTCGGTGGACCACGTTGAAAACGGTTCACCCGTGGACCACAATTTAATCCTGTTTTGTCCCACACTAATTATCCTATTGCCCAAAGCCCAAGGACTGAAAATAACGTTCTAGGTGAATTATGATAGTGACCACGGTTATTTATTAAAGAGGTTTGCATTTGTCATTTAACATGACACAACAAATTTTTTTACACACACAATATTTTGTGGGGTCCACATTTTTTAAAGAAAAAAATAATAAAGAAAATCACGGCACATAAAATGAATCTCTATAATATTACACAATCATTTTTCCTATAATATAACTCTTATAAAACCCTTTATTAAATTCAAAAACTAGTTAAATATGTATTGGTCTAAGGAATCTAATATGTTTGGCTCAGAAGCTCGTACACGTCTTTTTTCTAAAATATTTGCGTTTCATGCACGACACATTTTGACACGCGATCAATATATTCGGAAATGCGGTCAACATTTTGACATGTTTTTTTTTTATTTTAAATTTTAGTTTATTAACTAAAAATCAAAAATTAATTTACATGTCAGTTTTTTTCTGTAATGGAACTTTACATAAAAAATTAAAAGATATGAAAAAATACTTTTACTTTATACTTATGTTATGGAATTTGAATATTTAATTGATTATATGACTTATTATGGACTGTTATATGTATTAAATATAAATTATATTATATATATTAAAAATATTATATGGATTCATGTTGGACAAGGGGCATTTGCATATTATAATAAATATTGTTTGGCATATTATAATAAATTTTGAAGGGCCGGCTTAAGCAGGGTAAAGGCTGTTCCCCAGACACTTTAATGATATATTCAGCCCTTTATATTATAATAAATTTATTGGCATAATATTGTTCCCTACATTTGCACTTGCGTTTTGCTAGCAATGGTTAATCTTGAAAATGACATTAATCATTTTTATCTCTTCTTTCATAGAATTATGCTAGACACGTAGCTTTAGATGAAGTTTTGTCTTTTTACAATCCCTGATAAATTGGAAACTTCACTTGCAGTGGCAGAAAAAGGGCAAAATTGTAATTTGCCAAACTCGTGTGTTAAAATGGAGGCTTTAGAAGTACATTGCCAAATAATACCAAATTTTTAGAGATTTCAAATGACAAAAGTAAGGTTGGAAATGAAAATCCAAGTAATCAGGGCGAAAAACCGTGTGTTGAGCTTAAATATCAAATAAGAGATTTCAAATGACAAAAGTAAGGTTGGAAATGGAATCAGGCAAATTTGAGAAAAATCGATGAATAGTGATTTTAAGTGTTAAAATACTGAGTTGTGAGTGTACCAATAGGTGTGAAATTTTTATCAATATTTTGGAGAATGAAAAATATGTCATGGACTGGAAAAATATTTAGATTAAGGATTTGTGATCAGAAATTTTATCGGAGTAAAAGTTAGATCGCGTGTGGGACCCGTGTGACCGAAGTCACTTGGCCCCACCTCCTTTTCTTTCCTTTTTTCTCTCTTTTCCTCTCATCTCTCGCGCGCACCAACAGGGAGGAAAGAAGCCATTTTCACCATTTCTCCATTTTCTTCCCATTTCTTCGTTTCTCCACCGAATCGCTTGATTTTGGTGTTGAAATCTATCGTAAACAACCTTCCAAAGCCATTGGTAGTACTTAGAAGCCTTGAATCCATCTCTTTGGCCACGTTTTAAGCAAAGTCAGATCCGACCCATTGGAGGTTTTTGAGATTTCTTGGAGTTTTGAGCTTCAAATGGTTTAGTGAAGCCTTGGTGGTGATCATACTACCCATTGTAAGTATATTTGTGGTCTCTTGATAGTTGAATTCTTAGATCTATGAATATGTGTTCAAATCTTTGATTTTAGATGTGTGATGATAGAGAGCCCAAATGGAAAAATGCTATTAGATGAAAAGGCCTTAGAATCATGTTTGTAAGCTAGAAATGCTATGTTAAATTTTGGTGAAAAATCTAGGTTTTTAACTTAGAGAATTTTGAGGAATTTTGATGAAAAATGAGTTTTTGTGTAATTGGGATTTGATGATTGTTGTAGGGTGCCTCACACGGTTGGATTTGAGAAAAGTTGATTTGGAGCATACGTTTGGAACGGTGTTGCTCGTGTTAAGGTAAACTCTTGGAACTTGGGTTTAATCCCTAGTGAGCTCCACCACACCTAGAGGAAGGTTGTGGTTGGACGATGTAGTTATGACATGATGTGTTTGTGTGCTTGTATGCATATTGCTTGTATTGTGTGAAAATTGTGTGGTCACTGATCAGTTGACAAGTGGAGTTTGGTCATCCGCTGGATTCATCCTTGTGAGAATGCCAGTCGGGTATTGCCGTGGAGTCGACTCTGGGAGCGGCGCCAGGATGATCCAAACGTGGGACGTCCGCCGGATAGGGCTCATGAGGAGTTCCGGTTGGGTATTGCCATGGAGTCTTCTCAACCATGGGAGAGGCGCCAGGATTGTCTCGGGAGTTATATGATGGAGTCCTTGAACACGAATCCATGAGTGGATGTTCTTGGGTGTCTCCAGGAGGATGGTGATATTGTTTTACTTGCATGCCATATTATGTCATTTTGATACATTTTAGTGAGCCATGGAGTGGAGAGAGCCTCTAGCTCCATTGGTTTACTGAGATATATCCGTATATCTCACCCCGTGTTTGGGGGACCACATTTCAGGTCACTATGAGCCGGGAGGAGCTTCGGGCAAGAAGCCCGTATAGTGGACGTTGGATTGGCATGCGGTGCATTGGATTGCATGGCTTTTTGGAGGAGTTTATGGAGTGCACATAGCATACCATTAGTATTTGAGACTTAGGTCATGAACATATTGCATGATGTCATTTTCCATGCTTTTGTTAGTGTTCATGGTCATATGCTAAGTCTTGTTTATGATTTATTATTCATGGCTTGGATAACTGTATATTTTGAGTGAGCATGGGACTTGTCCATTGCCACATTCATAGCCTTGAAGTCTTGATGTGTAATGTTGTAAAAATGGTCCATATTTGCATGTAAATGGCCATTATTTGAGAATGATGTAATTGATGTTAAACTTAAGGAAAATGCATGATGGAAGGGCCTAGAGCCAACATTAGGACATGATTATGTGTTATGTGGAGTACCAAGGGGTTAGGGATGGATTACACACCCTTTTTGGGGCTCAAAACAGCTGTAATCTGTCATTTTGCTGCATAGTAATCGATTACCCAAGCATGGTAATCGATTACCATGCAACAGGGGACGAAAAATTAGCGACTGTCTGCACTGGTAATCGATTACTGGCCTTTGGTAATCGATTACCATGTGAGGTAATCGATTACCCAAAGCTGGTAATCGATTACCAGAACAGAGGAATTGAAAAATTGGCTACTGCCTCATTTTGACAGGTGGTAATCGATTACCACCCACTGGTAATCGATTACCACAGTGTAATTTTCGAAAATTCAGTTTTTTCTAGACTAAAAGAAAGGGGCTTAACTTGATGGGTAGAACTCCAAATGATACGTGGTTGGAAACCACGCGTAGACAACGTAAAGGACTATAACTTGGTAAAAGAAGAAAGTAAGATAATGAGTTTAAATGAAATGAATAAAAAGGGAAGATTTATGATGTTAGAAAGTGTATGATTCCGCAAATGGCATTTACAATTATAGTGTGGTTTTAATTGATTACGGAAAATGTATTTATGAAAAAGAAAAGGAATATGTTAAAAGAAAAATTTGCCCGTAATTTAATTAACCTAATCACTGTGATTGTAACTGCGCTTAATATCATAATCAATGTTAACAATACCGGTGTACAACGGGCTGTTACATTTTATGGTATCAGAGCAGTTTTGTTATGGGAACTCTGATTGTTGTGTATGATGTATCTTGTGTGTCATAGCTATCTGTGAACTATTTATGATTAATGTATATGTGATTCCTCAGTGTGGGTCTGATCAACTCATTCCTTTGTGTTACATGTACAGATATCATGAGTAGGGCACGAGGTCGCCGTGGGGCACGTGGTGCAGGTCCTTTGCCACCGGATCCGGTCACTGCAGCACTGAATGCTCTGCAGGCGGAAACGGCTGCAAATAGAAATATGACTGAGAACCTGATGAAAGCAAATCAGGATATGATGCAGGCCTTTATGGCTGAGTTGAGGGCGGATAGAGGTCGTCCTAGGAGGGAAGATACACCTCCGCATACGGCTACGGTGACTCCTACACCGACGCCATCTGTTACTCCTCAACAGGGGGAGAGTGGGGCTAGTCACCACACTGGTGAGGCTAGTCATCATACTACTACGGATCCTAGTTATGTTCCTAATCCGTCATCTGTTGCCCAATCTACTGGGGCTGCTGGGCAAGTTATTGATAATGCTGATGATGAGCGTAGGCTCATATCTTTTAGGAAACATAAGCCACCCGCATTTCTGGGGTCAAGGGACCCAAAGGAGGTCACTGCTTGGTTGAGGGGCATGGACAAGATTTTTCAGGTTATGAGATGCCAAGATCCGCAGAAGTTATTGTATTCTGTCTATATGCTGGAGGGTGATGCCCAGGAGTGGTGGGACAATGTGTCTCGCCCGTTTGTTATCCAGGGTGAGGTCCTTACATGGAATATGTTTGAAGGATTATTTCATGAAGAATATTTTC
The DNA here is from genome assembly GCA_032173675.1 of Gastrolobium villosum. NCBI lineage: Eukaryota > Viridiplantae > Streptophyta > Magnoliopsida > Fabales > Fabaceae > Gastrolobium > Gastrolobium villosum. The sequence goes on from JAVKPL010003883.1 coordinate 14,198, forward strand.
CCCGTGATGTTCGGGAGGCAAAGCAAGGTGAATTTGATAAGTTGGTACAGGGAGTCATGACTGTGGATGCCTATGTGGCGAAATTTAATGAGCTTGTGAAATTTGCAAACTATGGAGGTACTCTACCTACTCCGGAATTCCTGTCAGCTAAATTTCAAAGAGGGCTGAGTGAGAAGATTGCTAAGAGGATGTCAAATACCGCGGTGAGGAACTTTGCTGATTTGGTGACCCAATGTAAGAGGGTCGAGACTGTTTATGGAAGGTATCCGAAATCTGATTCGACAAAAGAGCAAGATGTTAAGAGGAGACCTGGTCCTTCTGGTAATACTAACAGAGGAGTTTTCAATAATAATAATAGAGGTAGGGGGTTGCATGTAAGGCAGCCTCCTGGTCAGTTCAAGAGGGGTGGAAATACTGGTGGTGGTGGTGCTTCGAACAGATATTTTACCCCACAATGTGGGAAGTGTGGGAAATACCACAGAGGTGTATGTGGTGCTGGTACGTCGAACTGTTTTAGATGTGGTCAGAGTGGCCACTTTGCTAGGAATTTGTACATCTTCTTCGGGGCAGGCTGCGAATCTGCAGGCCTTGCCGCCAGCTACTACTACTACTGCTGCTCCTATTGCTGTTGTTCCTACTGTGGGACGAGTTTATACTACTAATGCGCAGCGTACTGAAAAGGCTCCGAACTTGGTTAAAGGTATAATTTTTCTATCTAATGTTGATTTATCTGTATTGTTTGATTCGGGAGCAACACATTCATTTGTGGCGGACTATGTGGCTAAGGCGTTGGACTTAAAGGTAACACGGATGGTTCCTCCGATGCGTATTACTACCGCTACAGGAGAGGTTAGTGAGTCATCTTGGATTTGTGAAGATGTGAGGTTCACTTATTTAGGCAGGGGTTACACCATTGATTTAATTATCTTACCCCTGGCCTCTGTCAATTTAATTTTGGGGATGGATTGGCTGTCTCGGAACTGCGCAATGATTGATTGTTGCGGGAAGAGGTTGTTGCTATCTCACGAGAGGCCGTTTGTTTGTCCGTCTCTGTATTTGTCTGTAAGTCAAACTGTGAAAGCCTTGAAGGCTGGAGATTTGGGTTATGTTCTTTTGGGCGGATTGGTGGGTGATAAAAAGGAGGAGATTTCTGCTATTCCAGTTGTAAATGAGTTTGAGGACGTATTTCCGGATGAGATACCGGAATTCCCACCTGAGAGAGAGATTGAATTCTCGATTGACCTATTGCCTGGTGTGGGGCCGATCTCCTTGGCTCCATATCGGATGTCGCCACTTGAGTTGGCTGAATTGAAGAAACATATTGAAGAACTGTCTGCGAAGAATTTTATTAGGCCGAGTGTGTCTCCGTGGGGAGCACCGGTTATATTTGTAAAGAAAAAGGATGGTAGCATGAGATTGTGCACTGACTACCGACAGCTGAATAAAGTGACTATTAAGAACCGGTACCCATTACCGCGTATTGATGATTTATTAGATCAGTTGAGGGGTGCCTGTGTATTTTCAAAGATTGATCTCCGGTCCGGATATCACCAGATTCGGATTAAACCGGAGGATGTGCCTAAAACAGCTTTCCGATCCAGATATGGACATTTTGAATATCAAGTGATTCCTTTCGGGCTTACTAATGCCCCTGCGGTGTTCATGGACTATATGAACCGCATTTTCAAACCGTTTTTGGACCAATTTGTAATTGTTTTTATTGATGATATTTTGATCTACTCTAAGAGTAAGGAGGAGCACGTCGACCATTTGAGGACTGTGTTGCAGGTGTTGAAAGACAAGAAATTATATGCTAAACCGTCTAAGTGTGAATTCTGGTTGTCTGAGGTGCAATTTTTGGGTCATGTTATTTCTGCAAGCGGTGTTGCAGTGGATCCAAGCAAGATTGAAGCGGTGAGTGACTGGGAAAGACCTAAGACCGTGACTGAAATTAGAAGTTTTCTGGGGCTTGCTGGCTATTATCGCCGATTTATACAGGGATTTTCTGCAATGGTTCTACCGTTGACACGATTGACACGAAAGGATACTCCTTTTGTGTGGACCCAGGAATGTGAGGACTGTTTTCTGCTACTTAAAGAGAAATTGACTACTGCTCCGGTGTTGACTCTACCTGATCCGGAGGGTGAGTTTGTATTATATTGTGACGCTTCTAAGAAAGGTTTAGGGAGCGTGCTGATGCAGGAAGGAAAAGTGATTGCATATGCGTCTAGGCAGTTAAGGCCACATGAAGAAAATTATCCGACGCACGACTTAGAATTGGCTGCTATTGTTTTTGCCTTGAAAATTTGGAGGCATTTTCTGTATGGGATGAAATTTGCTGTGTTCAGCGACCATAAAAGCCTGAAATATTTATTTGATCAGAAAGAACTGAATATGAGACAGCGTAGATGGGTTGAATTTTTAAAAGATTATGACTTTGAGTTGAAATACCACCCGGGAAAAGCTAATGTTGTGGCAGATGCATTGAGTAGGAAGTCTGTTAACTTATCTCATATGATGATGTGGGACAATGAAGTGATTGAGCAATTCCGTGATATGAAAATAACGGATTTCTTTGCAGGAAGAATGTGTGATATGGAGTTGACACGGATTGAGAACGAGCTGCACGAGAAGATTAAAGAGACTCAGATTCGCAATGAAAGTATTAAGTATTTGAAAGGCCAGAGTGGCATATCTGTGAATGAACAGGGACTTTTGTTATATCAGGGCAGGATTGTTGTGCCCAAGGAACTTGCAGAGGAAGTTATGACTGAGGCCCATAAGGGTCAATATGCTATCCACCCAGGTGCCACAAAGATGTACCAAGATTTGAAAGTTAAGTTCTGGTGGCCTGGTATGAAGAGAGATGTTGCCGAGTACGTGTCTAAGTGCTTGGTTTGCCAGAAAGTGAAAATAGAGCATCAGAAACCTGCTGGATTACTTCAGCCGCTGGATATACCTGAATGGAAATGGGAGAGTATTTCAATGGATTTTGTTGTTGGATTGCCGCGAACTCAAGCTGGTTATGATTCGATTTGGGTTATTGTGGACCGACTTACGAAGTCTGCACATTTTCTACCAGTACGAGTAGACTACACCACAGAGAAGTTGGCTACACTGTATGTGAAGGAGATTGTTAGACTCCATGGGATACCGATTAGCATTGTGAGTGATCGGGACCCGAAGTTTACTTCACGATTTTGGGGAGCTTTGCAGCAGGCTTTTGGCACTCAGCTCCGGCTGAGCACTGCTTATCACCCGCAGACTGATGGTCAGACTGAGAGGACCATACAGACACTTGAGGATATGCTGAGAGCTTGCACGCTGGAACAGGGTAATGCCTGGGATAGGTACTTACCATTGGTGGAATTTTCTTATAACAACAGTTTTCATTCCAGTCTGGGTATGGCACCATACGAGGTTTTGTATGGCAGGAGGTGTCGTACGCCCACTTGTTGGACTGAGGTAGGCGATAAAGAAAGGTTTGGTCCGGATTTTGTGCAGGAAACGACAGTGCAAATTGAAATGATCAGAGAAAAGTTGAAACAGGCACAGAATCGGCAGAAAAGTTATTATGACAATAAGCATAGACCGCTGGAATTTGAGGAAGGTGACCATGTTTTTGTACGTTTGTCGCCGGTCACAGGTGTTGGCCGTGCGTTGGGTGTGAGGAAGCTGAGTCCACGATTCATTGGGCCATATCAGATTATGAAAAGAGTAGGATTGGTGGCCTATCAGCTTGCCTTACCCCCGCAGTTGTCTAATTTACATGATGTCTTTCATGTGTCGCAGTTGCGACGTTATGTTCCGGATGAATCACATGTGGTGATGCCGGATAATATTGAAATCAGGGAGAACTTGAAGACTCCCATTGGTCCTATTGCAGTTTTGGATCGCAGTGAAAAGCGATTGAGGAGTAAAGTGATTCCCATGCTGAAGATTCAGTGGGAAGGCCGCACACCTGAGGAGGCTACTTGGGAGCGGGAGGACGAGATTCTCCGGCTGTATCCTGAGTTAGTGAGCAGGTATGATTTAATTTTGCGGACAAAATTTCAAAAAGGTGGGGTGAATATAACACCTCAAGTATTTAAATGTTTATTTTAATGATATATTGTGAAATGAAAGTTGATGGATTAGTGAAAATCCAAGTATTATGGCCAAAAGGGGCAAAAAGGGCAAAATTGTAATTTGCCAACCGTGTGTTAGGAGGCTTAAATACTGAGTTAGAGATTTCAAATGACAAAAGTAAGGTTGGAAATGGAATCAGGGCGAAAAATTGAGTAAATAGGCAAATTTGAGAAAAATCGATGAATAGTGATTTTTAAGTGTTAAAATACTGAGTTGTGAGTGTACCAATAGGTGTGAAATTTTTATCAATATTTTGGGGAATGAAAAATATGTCATGGACTGGAAAAATATTTAGATTAAGGATTTGTGATCAGAAATTTTATCGGAGTTAAAGTTAGATCGCGTGTGGGACCCGTGTGACCGAAGTCACTTGGCCCCACCTCCTTTTCTTTCCTTTTTTCTCTCTTTTCCTCTTCATCTTCGCGCGCACCAACAGGGAGGAAATAAGCCATTTTCACCATTTCTCAATTTTCTTCCCATTTCTTCGTTTCTCCACCGAATCGCTTGATTTTGGTGTTGAAATCTATCGTAAACAACCTTCCAAAGCCATTGGTAGTACTTAGAAGCCTTGAATCCATCTCTTTGGCCACGTTTTAAGCAAAGTCAGATCCGACCCATTGGAGGTTTTTGAGATTTCTTGGAGTTTTGAGCTTCAAATGGTTTAGTGAAGCCTTGGTGGTGATCATACTACCCATTGTAAGTATATTTGTGGTCTTTTGATAGTTGAATTCTTAGATCTATGAATATGTGTTCAAATCTTTGATTTTAGATGTGTGATGATAGAGAGCCCAAATGCAAAAATGCTATTAGATGAAAAGGCCTTAGAATCATGTTTGTAAGCTAGAAATGCTATGTTAAATTTTGGTGAAAAATCTAGGTTTTTAACTTAGAGAATTTTGAGGAATTTTGATGAAAAATGAGTTTTTGTGTAATTGGGATTTGATGATTGTTGTAGGGTGCCTCACACGGTTGGATTTGAGAAAAGTTGATTTGGAGCATACGTTTGGAACGGTGTTGCTCGTGTTAAGGTAAACTCTTGGAACTTGGGTTTAATCCCTAGTGAGCTCCACCACACCTAGAGGAAGGTTGTGGTTGGATTATGTAGTGATGACATGATGTGTTTGTGTGCTTGTATGCATATTGCTTGTATTGTGTGAAATTGTGTGGTCACTGATCAGTTGACAAGTGGAGTTTGGTCATCCGCTGGATTCATCCTTGTGAGAATGCCAGTCGGGTATTGCCGTGGAGTCGACTCTGGGAGCGGCGCCAGGATGATCCAAACGTGGGACGTCCGCCGGATAGGGCTCATGAGGAGTTCCGGTTGGGTATTGCCATGGAGTCTTCTCAACCATGGGAGAGGCGCCAGGACTGTCTCGGGAGTTATATGATGGAGTCCTTGAACACGAATCCATGAGTGGATGTTCTTGGGTGTCTCCAGGAGGATGGTGATATTGTTTTACTTGCATGCCATATTATGTCATTTTGATACATTTTAGTGAGCCATGGAGTGGAGAGAGCCTCTAGCTCCATTGGTTTACTGAGATATATCCGTATATCTCACCCCGTGTTTGGGGGACCACATTTCAGGTCACTATGAGCCGGGAGGAGCTTCGGGCAAGAAGCCCGTATAGTGGACGTTGGATTGCATGGCTTTTTGGAGGAGTTTATGGAGTGCACATAGCATACCATTAGTATTTTGAGACTTAGGTCATGAACATATTGCATGATGTCATTTTCCATGCTTTTGTTAGTGTTCATGGTCATATGCTAAGTCTTGTTTATGTTTTATTATTCATGGCTTGGATAACTGTATATTTTGAGTGAGCATGGGACTTGTCCATTGCCACATTCATAGCCTTGAAGTCTTGATGTGTAATGTTGTAAAAATGGTCCATAGTTGCATGTAAATGGCCATTATTTGAGAATGATGTAATTGATGTTAAACTTAAGGAAAATGCATGATGGAAGGGCCTAGAGCCAACATTAGGACATGATTATGTGTTATGTGGAGTACCAAGGGGTTAGGGATGGATTACACACCCTTTTTGGGGCTCAAAACTGCTGTAATCTGTCATTTTGCTGCATAGTAATCGATTACCCAAGCATGGTAATCGATTACCATGCAACAGGGGACGAAAAATTAGCTACTGTCTGCACTGGTAATCGATTACTGGCCTTTGGTAATCGATTACCATGTGAGGTAATCGATTACCAAGAGCTGGTAATCGATTACCAGAACAGAGGAATTGAAAAATTGGCTACTGCCTCATTTTTGACAGGTGGTAATCGATTACCACCCACTGGTAATCGATTACCACAGTGTAATTTTCGAAAATTCAGGTTTTTCTAGACTAAAAGAAAGGGGCTTAACTTGATGGGTAGAACTCCAAATGATACGTGGTTTGAAACCACGCGTAGACAATGTAAAGGACTATAACTTGGTAAATTTTGAGAGTAAGATGGTGAGTTAAATGAATTGAATAAAAAGGAAGAGTTATGATGTTAGAAAGTGTATGATTCCGCAAATGGCATTTACAATTATGGTGTGGTTTTAATTGATTACGGAAAATGTATTTATGAAAAGGAAAAGGAATACGTTAAAAGAAAAATTTGCCCGTAATTTAATTAATCTAATCACTGTG
>JAVKPL010003884.1:0-20886 GCA_032173675.1 Gastrolobium villosum
TTCATCCATTTTCAACCGAATTCATTTTCCGTCAAAAATCTTCGACGGAATCCATTTTCCGTCGAAAAACTTCACAAAATCAATTTCTTTTGCATTTATTTTATTCATCCGTTTTCGACGGAATTCATTTTCCGTCAAAATTCTTCACAAAATCAATTTCTTTTGCATTTATTCTATTAATCCGTTTTCGACGGAATACATTTTTCGTCAAAAATCTTCGACGGAATCCATTTTGCGTCGAAAAACTTTATAAAATCAATTTCTTTTGCTTTTATTTTATTCATCCATTTTCGACGGAATTCATTTTCCGTCAAAAATCTTCGACGGAATCTATTTTCCGTCGAAAAAATTCACAAAATCAATTTCTTTTGTATTTATTTTAGTCATCCGTTTTCGATGGAATACTTTTTTCGTCAAAAATCTTCGACGGAATCCATTTTCCGTCGAAAAACTTCACAAATCAATTTCTTTTGCATTTATTTTATTATTCCGTTTTCGACACGAAATTCTTTTTCCGTCGTAAAACTTCACAAAATCAATTTCTTTTGCATTTATTTTATTCATCCATTTTCGACGGAATTCATTTTCCGTCAAAAATCTTCGTTGGAATCCATTTTCTGTCGAAAAACTTCACAAAATCAATTTCTTTTGCATTTATTTTATTCATCCATTTTCGACGAAATTCATTTTCCGTCACAAATCTTCGACGGAATCCATTTCCCGTCGAAAAACTTCACAAAATCAATTTCTTTTGCATTTATTTTATTCATCCATTTTCGACGGAATTCATTTTCCGTCAAAAATCTTCGATGGATTTTCCGTCGAAAAATTTCACAAAATCAATTTCTTTTGCATTTATTTTATTAATCCGTTTTCGACGAAATTCTTTGTCCGTCATAAAACTTCACAAAACCAATTTCTTTTGCATTTATTTTATTCATCCATTTTCGAAGGAAAACATTTTTCGTCAAAAATGTTTGACGGAATACATTTTTTTCAAAAATCTTCGACGGAATCCATTTTTCGTCGAAAAACTTCATAAAATCAATTTCTTTTGCATTTATTATATTCATCCATTTTCGACGGAATTCATTTTACGTCAAAAATCTTCGACGGAATCCATTTTCCGTCGAAAAACTTCACAAAATCAATTTCTTTTGCATTTATTTTATTCATCAGTTTTCGACGAAATTCTTTGTCCGTCATAAAACTTCACAAAACCAATTTCTTTTGCATTTATTTTATTCATCCATTTTCGACAGAATACATTTTTCGTCAAAAATCTTCGACGGAATCCATTTTTCGTCGAAAAACTTCATAAAATCAATTTCTTTTGCATTTATTTTATTCATCCATTTTCGACGGAATCTGTTTTCCATCGAAAAATTTCACAATATCAATTTCTTTTGCATTTATTTTATTCATCCATTTTCGACGGAATACATTTTCCGTCAAAAATCTTCGACGGAATCCATTTTCCCTCGAAAAACTCACAAAATCAATTTCCTTTGTATTTATTTTATTAATCTATTTTCGACGAAATTCTTTTTTAGTCGAAAAACTTCACAAAATCAATTTCTTTTGTATTTATTTTATTCATCCGTTTTCGATGGAATACTTTTTTCGTCAAAAATCTTCGACGGAATCCATTTTTCGTCGAAAATTTTCATAAAATTAATTTCTTTTGCATTTATTTTATTCATCCATTTTCGACGGAATTCATTTTCCGTCAAAAATCTTCGACGGAATCCATTTTCCGTCGAAAAACATCACAAAATCAATTTCTTTTGCATTTATTTTATTCATCCGTTTTCGACGGAATTCATTTTCCGTCAAAATTCTTCACAAAATCAATTTCTTTTGCATTTATTCTATTAATCCGTTTTCGACGGAATACATTTTTCGTCAAAAATCTTCGACGGAATCCATTTTGCGTCGAAAAACTTTATAAAATCAATTTCTTTTGCTTTTATTTTATTCATCCATTTTCGACGGAATTCATTTTCCGTCAAAAATCTTCGACGGAATCTATTTTCCGTCGAAAAAATTCACAAAATCAATTTCTTTTGTATTTATTTTAGTCATCCGTTTTCGATGGAATACTTTTTTCGTCAAAAATCTTCGACGGAATCCATTTTGCGTCGAAAATTTTCATCAAATCAATTTCTTTTGCATTTATTTTATTCATCCATTTTCGACGAAATTCATTTTCCGTCACAAATCTTCGACGGAATCCATTTCCCGTCGTAAAACTTCACAAAATCAATTTCTTTTGCATTTATTTTATTCATCCATTTTCGACGGAATTCATTTTCCGTCAAAAATCTTCGTTGGAATCCATTTTCTGTCGAAAAACTTCACAAAATCAATTTCTTTTGCATTTATTTTATTAATCCGTTTTCGACGAAATTCTTTTTCCGTCATAAAACTTCACAAAACCAATTTCTTTTGCATTTATTTTATTCATCCATTTTCGACAGAATACATTTTTCGTCAAAAATCTTCGACGGAATCCATTTTTCATCGAAAAACTTCATAAAATCAATTTCTTTTGCATTTATTTTATTCATCCATTTTCGACGGAATTCATTTTTCGTCCAAAATCTTCGACGAAATCCATTTTCCGTCGAAAAACTTCACAAAATCAATTTCTTTTGCATTTATTTTAATCATCCATTTTCTATGGAATTCATTTTCCGTCAAAAATCTTCGACGGAATCCATTTTCCATAAAAAATCTTCTACGGAATCCATTTTCCGTCGAAAAACTTCACAAAATCAATTTCTTTTGCATTTATTTTATTCATCCATTTTCAACCGAATTCATTTTCTGTCAAAAATCTTCGACAGAATCTATTTTCCGTCGAAAAACTTCACAAAATCAATTTCTTTTGCATTTATTTTATTCATCCATTTTCGACGGATTCATTTTCCGTCAAAAATCTTCGACGGAATCCATTTTCCGTCGTATAACTTCACAAAATCAATTTTTTTTGCATTTATTTTATTCATCCTTTTTCAACGGAATTCATTTTCCGTCAAAAATCTTCGACCGAATCTATTTTCCGTCGAAAAACTTCACAAAATCAATTTCTTTTGCATTTATTTTATTCATCTATTTCCGACCGAATTCATTTTCTGTCAAAAATCTTCGACAGAATCCATTTTTCATCGAAAAACATCATAAAATCAATTTCTTTTGCATTTATTTTAATCATCCATTTTCGACGAAATACATTTTTCGTCCAAAATCTTCGACGAAATCCATTTTCCGTCGAAAAACTTCACAAAATCAATTTCTTTTGCATTTATTTTAATCATCTATTTTCTATGGAATTCATTTTCCGTCAAAAATCTTCGACGGAATCCATTTTCCATCAAAAATCTTCTACGGAATCCATTTTCCGTCGAAAAACTTCACAAAATCAATTTCTTTTGCATTTATTTTATTCATCCATTTTCAACCGAATTCATTTTCTGTCAAAAATCTTCGACGGAATCCATTTTCCGTCGAAAAATTTCACAAAATCAATTTCTTTTGCATTTATTTTATTAATCCGTTTTCGACGAAATTCTTTTTCCGTCATAAAACTTCACAAAACCAATTTCTTTTGCATTTATTTTATTCATCCATTTTCGACAGAATACATTTTTCGTCAAAAATCTTCAACGGAATCCATTTTTCATCGAAAAACTTCAAAAAATCAATTTCTTTTGCATTTATTTTATTCATCCATTTTCGACGGAATTCATTTTTCGTCCAAAATCTTCGACGAAATCCATTTTCCGTCCAAAAACTTCACAAAATCAATTTCTTTTGCATTTATTTTAATCATCCATTTTCTATGGAATTCATTTTCCATCAAAAATCTTCGACGGAATCCATTTTCCATCAAAAATCTTCTACGGAATCCATTTTTCGTCGAAAAACTTCACAAAATCAATTTCTTTTGCATTTATTTTATTCATCCATTTTCAACCGAATTCATTTTCTGTCAAAATCTTCGACAGAATCTATTTTTCGTCGAAAAACTTCACAAAATCAATTTCTTTTGCATTTATTTTTTTCATCCATTTTCTTCGGAATCCGTTTTCCATCGAAAAACTTCACAAAATCACTTTCTTTTGCATTTATTTTATTCATCCATTTTCGACGGAATTCATTTTCCGTAGAAAAACTTCACAAAATAAACTTCTTTTGCATTAATTTAATTCATCCATTTTCGACGGAATACATTTTCCGTCAAAAATCTTCGACGGAATCCATTTTCCCTCGAAAAACTCAGAAAATCAATTTCCTTTGTATTTATTTTATTAATCCATTTTGGACGAAATTCTATTTCAGTCGAAAAACTTCACAAAATCAATTTCTTTTGTATTTATTTTAGTCATCCGTTTTTGATGGAATACTTTTTTCGTCAAAAATCTTCGTTGGAATCCATTTTTCGTCGAAAATTTTCATAAAATTAATTTCTTTCGCATTTATTTTATTCATCCATTTTCGACGGAATTCATTTTCCGTCAAAAATCTTCGACGGAATCCATTTTCCGTCGAAAAAAAATCACAAAATCAATTTCTTTTGCATTTATTTTATTCATCTGTTTTCGACGGAATTCATTTTCCGTCAAAAATCTTCACAAAATCAATTTCTTTTGCATTTATTCTATTAATCCGTTTTCGACGGAATACATTTTTCGTCAAAAATCTTCGACGGAATCCATTTTGCGTCGAAAAACTTTATAAAATCAATTTCTTTTGCTTTTATTTTATTCATCCATTTTCGACGGAATTCATTTTCCGTCAAAAATCTTCGACGGAATCTATTTTCCGTCGAAAAAATTCACAAAATCAATTTCTTTTGTATTTATTTTAGTCATCCGTTTTCGATGGAATACTTTTTTCGTCAAAAATCTTCGACGGAATCCATTTTTCGTCGAAAATTTTCATCAAATCAATTTCTTTTGCATTTATTCTATTCATCCATTTTCGACGAAATTCATTTTCCGTCAAAAATCTTCGACGGAATCCATTTTCCGTCGAAAAATTTCACAAAATCAATTTCTTTTACATTTATTTTATTAATCCGTTTTCGACGAAATTCTTTTTCCGTCATAAAACTTCACAAAACCAATTTCTTTTGCATTTATTTTATTCATCCATTTTCGACAGAATACATTTTTCGTCAAAAATCTTCGACGGAATCCATTTTTCATCGAAAAACTTCATAAAATCAATTTCTTTTGCATTTATTTTATTCATCCATTTTCGACGGAATTCATTTTTCGTCCAAAATCTTTGACGAAATCCATTTTCCGTCGAAAAACTTCACAAAATCAATTTCTTTTGCATTTATTTTAATCATCCATTTTCTATGGAATTCATTTTCCGTCAAAAATCTTCGACGGAATCCATTTTCCATCAAAAATCTTCTACGGAATCCATTTTCCGTCGAAAAACTTCACAAAATCAATTTCTTTTGCATTTATTTTATTCATCCATTTTCAACCGAATTCATTTTCCGTCAAAAATCTTCGACGAAATCCATTTTTCGTCGAACATCTTCGCAAAATCAATTTCTTTTGCATTTATTTTATTCATCCATTTTCGATGGAATTCATTTTCCGTCCAAAATCTTCGACCGAATCCATTTTCCGTCAAAAATCTTCTATGGAATCCATTTTCTGTCGAAAAACTTCACAAAATCAATTTCTTTTGCATTGATTTTATTCATCCATTTTCGACGGAATTCATTTTCCGTCAAAAATCTTCGACGGAATACATTTTTCGTCAAAAATCTTCGACCGAATCCATTTTTCGTCGAAAAACTTCAAAAAATCAATTTCTTTTGCATTTATTTTATTCATCCATTTTTTACGGAATTCATTTTCTGTCAAAAATCTTCGACGGAATCCATTTACCGTCGAAAAACTTCACAAAATCAATTTCTTTTGCTTTTATTTTATTCATTCGTTTTCGACGGAATTCATTTTCCGTCAAAAATCTTCACAAAATCAATTTCTTTTGCTTTTATTTTATTAATCCGTTTTCGACGGAAAAAAATTTTCGTCAAAAATCTTCAAAAAATCAATTTCTTTTGCATTTATTTTATTATTCCGTTTTTGACGAAATACTTTTTCCGTCGAAAAACTTCACAAAATTAATTTCTTTTGCATTTATTTTAATCACCCATTTTCGACGGAATACATTTTTCGTCAAAAATCTTCGACGGAATCCTTTTTTCGTCGAAAAACCTCATAAAATCAATTTCTTTTGCATTTATTTTATTCATCCGTTTTCACCGGAATTTGTTTTCCGTCCAAAAACTTCACAAAATCAATTTCTTTTGCATTTATTATATTCATCCATTTTCGACGGAATTCATTTTACGTCAAAAATCTTCGACGGAATCCATTTTCCGTCGAAAAACTTCACAAAATCAATTTCTTTTGCATTTATTTTATTCATCCGTTTAAGATGGAATTCATTTTCCGTCAAAATTCTTTGACGGAATCCATTTTCCGTCGAAAAACTTCCCAAAATCAATTTCTTTTGCATTTATTTTATTCATCCGTTTTCGACGGAATACATTTTGCGTCAAAAATCTTCAATAGAATACATTTTTCGTCGAAAAATTAAAAAAATCAATTTCTTTTGCATTTATTTTAATCATCCATTTTCAACGGAATTCATTTTCCGTCAAAAATCTTCGACGGAATCTATTTTTCGTCGAAAAATTTCATAAAATCAATTTCTTTTGCATTTATTTTATTCATCCATTTTCTTCGGAATTCGTTTTCCATCGAAAAATTTCACAATATTAATTTCTTTTGCATTTATTTTATTCATCCATTTTCGACGGAATTCATTTTCCGTCAAAAATCTTCGACGGAATCCATTTCCCGTCGAAAAACTTCACAAAATCATTTTCTTTTGTATTTATTTTATTCATCCATTTTCGACGAAATTCATTTTCCGTCAAAAATCTTCGACGGAATCCATTTCCCGTCGAAAAACTTCACAAAATCAATTTCTTTTGCATTTATTTTATTCATCCATTTTCGACGGAATTCATATTCCGTCCAAAATCTTCGACGGAATCCATTTTCCGTCGAAAAATTTCACAAAATCAATTTCTTTTGCATTTATTTTATTAATCCGTTTTCGACGAAATTCTTTTTCCGTCGTAAAACATCACAAAATCAATTTCTTTTGCATTTATTTTATTCATCCATTTTCGACGGAATACATTTTTCGTCAAAAATCTTCGACGGAATCCATTTTTCGTCGAAAAACTTCTTAAAAACAATTTCTTTTGCATTTATTTTATTCATCCATTTTCGACGGAATTCATTTTCCGTCCAAAATCTTCGATGGAATCCATTTTCCGTCGAAAAACTTCACAAAATCAATTTCTTTTGCATTTATTTTAATCATCCATTTTCGATGGAATTCATTTTCCGTCAAAAATCTTCGACGGAATCCATTTTCCGTCAAAAATCTTCTACGGAATCCATTTTCCGTCGAAAAACTTCACAAAATCAATTTCTTTTGCATATATTTTAGTCATCTGTTTTCGACGGAATACATTTTTCGTCAAAAATCTTCGACCGAATCCATTTTTCATCGAAAAACTTCAAAAAATCAATTTCTTTTGCATTTATTTTATTCATCCATTTTTTACGGAATTCATTTTCTGTCAAAAATCTTCGGCGGAATCCCTTTTCCGTCGAAAAACTTCACAAAATCAATTTCTTTTGCATTTATTTATTCATCCGTTTTCGACGGAATTCATTTTCCGTCAAAAATCTTCGACGGAATCCATTTTCCGTCGAAAAACTTCACAAAATCAATTTCTTTTGCATTTATTTTATTAATCCGTTTTCGACGGAATATATTTTTCGTCCAAAATCTTCGACGAAATCCATTTTTCGTCGATAAACTTCATAAAATCAATTTCTTTTGCATTTATTTTATTTATCCATTTTCGACGAAATTCATTTTCCTTCAAAAATCATCGACGGCATCTATTTTCCGTCGAAAAAATCACAAAATCAATTTCTTTTGCATTTATTTTATTCATCCATTTTCGACGGAATACATTTTCCGTCAAAAATCTTCGACGGAATCCATTTTCCCTCGAAAAACTCACAAAATCAATTTCCTTTGTATTTATTTTATTAATCCATTTTCGACGAAATTCTTTTTCAGTCGAAAAACTTCACAAAATCAATTTCTTTTGTATTTATTTTATTCATCCGTTTTCGATGGAATACTTTTTTCGTCAAAAATCTTCGACGGAATCCATTTTTCGTCGAAAATTTTCATAAATTTAATTTCTTTTGCATTTATTTTATTCATCCATTTTCGACGGAATTCATTTTCCGTCAAAAATCTTCGACGGAATCCATTTTCCGTCGAAAAACATCACAAAATCAATTTCTTTTGCATTTATTGTATTCATCCGTTTTCGACGGAATTCATTTTCCGTCAAAATTCTTCACAAAATCAATTTCTTTTGCATTTATTCTATTAATCCGTTTTCGACGGAATACATTTTTCGTCAAAAATCTTCGACGGAATCCATTTTGCGTCGAAAAACTTTATAAAATCAATTTCTTTTGCTTTTATTTTATTCATCCATTTTCGACGGAATTCATTTTCCGTCAAAAATCTTCGACGGAATCTATTTTCCGTCGAAAAAATTCACAAAATCAATTTCTTTTGTATTTATTTTAGTCATCCGTTTTCGATGGAATACTTTTTTCGTCAAAAATCTTCGATGGAATCTATTTTTCGTCGAAAATTTTCATCAAATCAATTTCTTTTGCATTTATTTTATTCATCCATTTTCGACGAAATTCATTTTCCGTCACAAATCTTCGACGGAATCCATTTCCCGTCGAAAAACTTCACAAAATCAATTTCTTTTGCATTTATTTTATTCATCCATTTTCGACGGAATTCATTTTCCGTCAAAAATCTTCGATGGAATCCATTTTCCGTCGAAAAATTTCACAAAATCAATTTCTTTTGCATTTATTTTATTAATCCGTTTTCGACGAAATTCTTTGTCCGTCATAAAACTTCACAAAACCAATTTCTTTTGCATTTATTTTATTCATCCATTTTCGACAGAATACATTTTTCGTCAAAAATCTTCGACGGAATCCATTTTTCGTCGAAAAACTTCATAAAATCAATTTCTTTTGCATTTATTTTATTCATCCATTTTCGACGGAATCTGTTTTCCATCGAAAAATTTCACAATATCAATTTCTTTTGCATTTATTTTATTCATCCATTTTCGACGGAATACATTTTCCGTCAAAAATCTTCGACGGAATCCATTTTCCCTCGAAAAACTCACAAAATCAATTTCCTTTGTATTTATTTTATTAATCCATTTTCGACGAAATTCTTTTTTAGTCGAAAAACTTCACAAAATCAATTTCTTTTGTATTTATTTTATTCATCCGTTTTCGATGGAATACTTTTTTCGTCAAAAATCTTCGACGGAATCCATTTTTCGTCGAAAATTTTCATAAAATTAATTTCTTTTGCATTTATTTTATTCATCCATTTTCGACGGAATTCATTTTCCGTCAAAAATCTTCGACGGAATCCATTTTCCGTCGAAAAACATCACAAAATCAATTTCTTTTGCATTTATTTTATTCATCCGTTTTCGACGGAATTCATTTTCCGTCAAAATTCTTCACAAAATCAATTTCTTTTGCATTTATTCTATTAATCCGTTTTCGACGGAATACATTTTTCGTCAAAAATCTTCGACGGAATCCATTTTGCGTCGAATAACTTTATAAAATCAATTTCTTTTGCTTTTATTTTATTCATCCATTTTCGACGGAATTCATTTTCCGTCAAAAATCTTCGACGGAATCTATTTTCCGTCGAAAAAATTCACAAAATCAATTTCTTTTGTATTTATTTTAGTCATCCGTTTTCGATGGAATACTTTTTTCGTCAAAAATCTTCGACGGAATCCATTTTGCGTCGAAAATTTTCATCAAATCAATTTCTTTTGCATTTATTTTATTCATCCATTTTCGACGAAATTCATTTTCCGTCACAAATCTTCGACGGAATCCATTTCCCGTCGTAAAACTTCACAAAATCAATTTCTTTTGCATTTATTTTATTCATCCATTTTCGACGGAATTCATTTTCCGTCAAAAATCTTCGTTGGAATCCATTTTCTGTCGAAAAACTTCACAAAATCAATTTCTTTTGCATTTATTTTATTCATCCATTTTCGACGAAATTCATTTTCCGTCACAAATCTTCGACGGAATCCATTTCCCGTCATAAAACTTCACAAAACCAATTTCTTTTGCATTTATTTTATTCATCCATTTTCGACAGAATACATTTTTCGTCAAAAATCTTCGACGGAATCCATTTTTCGTCGAAAAACTTCATAAAATCAATTTCTTTTGCATTTATTATATTCATCCATTTTCGACGGAATTCATTTTACGTCAAAAATCTTCGACGGAATCCATTTTCCGTCGAAAAACTTCACAAAATCAATTTCTTTTGCATTTATTTTATTAATCCGTTTTCGACGAAATTCTTTGTCCGTCATAAAACTTCACAAAACCAATTTCTTTTGCATTTATTTTATTCATCCATTTTCGACAGAATACATTTTTCGTCAAAAATCTTCGACGGAATCCATTTTTCGTCGAAAAACTTCATAAAATCAATTTCTTTTGCATTTATTTTATTCATCCATTTTCGACGGAATCTGTTTTCCATCGAAAAATTTCACAATATCAATTTCTTTTGCATTTATTTTATTCATCCATTTTCGACGGAATACATTTTCCGTCAAAAATCTTCGACGGAATCCATTTTCCCTCGAAAAACTCACAAAATCAATTTCCTTTGTATTTATTTTATTAATCCATTTTCGACGAAATTCTTTTTTAGTCGAAAAACTTCACAAAATCAATTTCTTTTGTATTTATTTTATTCATCCGTTTTCGATGGAATACTTTTTTCGTCAAAAATCTTCGACGGAATCCATTTTTCGTCGAAAATTTTCATAAAATTAATTTCTTTTGCATTTATTTTATTCATCCATTTTCGACGGAATTCATTTTCCGTCAAAAATCTTCGACGGAATCCATTTTCCGTCGAAAAACATCACAAAATCAATTTCTTTTGCATTTATTTTATTCATCCGTTTTCGACGGAATTCATTTTCTGTCAAAATTCTTCACAAAATCAATTTCTTTTGCATTTATTCTATTAATCCGTTTTCGACGGAATACATTTTTCGTCAAAAATCTTCGACGGAATCCATTTTGCGTCGAATAACTTTATAAAATCAATTTCTTTTGCTTTTATTTTATTCATCCATTTTCGACGGAATTCATTTTCCGTCAAAAATCTTCGACGGAATCTATTTTCCGTCGAAAAAATTCACAAAATCAATTTCTTTTGTATTTATTTTAGTCATCCGTTTTCGATGGAATACTTTTTTCGTCAAAAATCTTCGACGGAATCCATTTTGCGTCGAAAATTTTCATCAAATCAATTTCTTTTGCATTTATTTTATTCATCCATTTTCGACGAAATTCATTTTCCGTCACAAATCTTCGACGGAATCCATTTCCCGTCGTAAAACTTCACAAAATCAATTTCTTTTGCATTTATTTTATTCATCCATTTTCGACGGAATTCATTTTCCGTCAAAAATCTTCGTTGGAATCCATTTTCTGTCGAAAAACTTCACAAAATCAATTTCTTTTGCATTTATTTTATTCATCCATTTTCGACGAAATTCATTTTCCGTCACAAATCTTCGACGGAATCCATTTCCCGTCGAAAAACTTCACAAAATCAATTTCTTTTGCATTTATTTTATTCATCCATTTTCGACGGAATTCATTTTCCGTCAAAAATCTTCGATGGAATCCATTTTCCGTCGAAAAATTTCACAAAATCAATTTCTTTTGCATTTATTTTATTAATCCGTTTTCGACGAAATTCTTTGTCCGTCATAAAACTTCACAAAACCAATTTCTTTTGCATTTATTTTATTCATCCATTTTCGACAGAATACATTTTTCGTCAAAAATCTTCGACGGAATCCATTTTTCGTCGAAAAACTTCATAAAATCAATTTCTTTTGCATTTATTATATTCATCCATTTTCGACGGAATTCATTTTACGTCAAAAATCTTCGACGGAATCCATTTTCCGTCGAAAAACTTCACAAAATCAATTTCTTTTGCATTTATTTTATTAATCCGTTTTCGACGAAATTCTTTGTCCGTCATAAAACTTCACAAAACCAATTTCTTTTGCATTTATTTTATTCATCCATTTTCGACAGAATACATTTTTCGTCAAAAATCTTCGACGGAATCCATTTTTCATCGAAAAACTTCATAAAATCAATTTCGTTTGCATTTATTTTATTCATCCATTTTCGACGGAATCTGTTTTCCATCGAAAAATTTCACAATATCAATTTCTTTTGCATTTATTTTATTCATCCATTTTCGACGGAATACATTTTCCGTCAAAAATCTTCGACGGAATCCATTTTCCCTCGAAAAACTCACAAAATCAATTTCCTTTGTATTTATTTTATTAATCCATTTTCGACGAAATTCTTTTTTAGTCGAAAAACTTCACAAAATCAATTTCTTTTGTATTTATTTTATTCATCCGTTTTCGATGGAATACTTTTTTCGTCAAAAATCTTCGACGGAATCCATTTTTCGTCGAAAATTTTCATAAAATTAATTTCTTTTGCATTTATTTTATTCATCCATTTTCGACGGAATTCATTTTCCGTCAAAAATCTTCGACGGAATCCATTTTCCGTCGAAAAACATCACAAAATCAATTTCTTTTGCATTTATTTTATTCATCCGTTTTCGACGGAATTCATTTTCCGTCAAAATTCTTCACAAAATCAATTTCTTTTGCATTTATTCTATTAATCCGTTTTCGACGGAATACATTTTTCGTCAAAAATCTTCGACGGAATCCATTTTGCGTCGAAAAACTTTATAAAATCAATTTCTTTTGCTTTTATTTTATTCATCCATTTTCGACGGAATCGACGGAATCCATTTTCCATCCAAAATCTTCGACGGAATCCATTTTCCGTCGAAAAACTTCACAAAATCAATTTCTTTTGCATTTATTTTATTCATCCATTTTCAACCGAATTCATTTTCTGTCAAAAATCTTCGACGGAATCCATTTTCCGTCGAAAAACTTCACAAAATCAATTTCTTTTGCATTTATTTTATTCATCCGTTTTCGACGGAATTCATTTTCCGTCAAAATTCTTCACAAAATCAATTTCTTTTGCATTTATTCTATTAATCCGTTTTCGACGGAATACATTTTTCGTCAAAAATCTTCGACGGAATCCATTTTGCGTCGAATAACTTTATAAAATCAATTTCTTTTGCTTTTATTTTATTCATCCATTTTCGACGGAATTCATTTTCCGTCAAAAATCTTCGACGGAATCTATTTTCCGTCGAAAAAATTCACAAAATCAATTTCTTTTGTATTTATTTTAGTCATCCGTTTTCGATGGAATACTTTTTTCGTCAAAAATCTTCGACGGAATCCATTTTGCGTCGAAAATTTTCATCAAATCAATTTCTTTTGCATTTATTTTATTCATCCATTTTCGACGAAATTCATTTTCCGTCACAAATCTTCGACGGAATCCATTTCCCGTCGTAAAACTTCACAAAATCAATTTCTTTTGCATTTATTTTATTCATCCATTTTCGACGGAATTCATTTTCCGTCAAAAATCTTCGTTGGAATCCATTTTCTGTCGAAAAACTTCACAAAATCAATTTCTTTTGCATTTATTTTATTCATCCATTTTCGACGAAATTCATTTTCCGTCACAAATCTTCGACGGAATCCATTTCCCGTCGAAAAACTTCACAAAATCAATTTCTTTTGCATTTATTTTATTCATCCATTTTCGACGGAATTCATTTTCCGTCAAAAATCTTCGATGGAATCCATTTTCCGTCGAAAAATTTCACAAAATCAATTTCTTTTGCATTTATTTTATTAATCCGTTTTCGACGAAATTCTTTGTCCGTCATAAAACTTCACAAAACCAATTTCTTTTGCATTTATTTTATTCATCCATTTTCGACAGAATACATTTTTCGTCAAAAATCTTCGACGGAATCCATTTTTCGTCGAAAAACTTCATAAAATCAATTTCTTTTGCATTTATTATATTCATCCATTTTCGACGGAATTCATTTTACGTCAAAAATCTTCGACGGAATCCATTTTCCGTCGAAAAACTTCACAAAATCAATTTCTTTTGCATTTATTTTATTAATCCGTTTTCGACGAAATTCTTTGTCCGTCATAAAACTTCACAAAACCAATTTCTTTTGCATTTATTTTATTCATCCATTTTCGACAGAATACATTTTTCGTCAAAAATCTTCGACGGAATCCATTTTTCGTCGAAAAACTTCATAAAATCAATTTCTTTTGCATTTATTTTATTCATCCATTTTCGACGGAATCTGTTTTCCATCGAAAAATTTCACAATATCAATTTCTTTTGCATTTATTTTATTCATCCATTTTCGACGGAATACATTTTCCGTCAAAAATCTTCGACGGAATCCATTTTCCCTCGAAAAACTCACAAAATCAATTTCCTTTGTATTTATTTTATTAATCCATTTTCGACGAAATTCTTTTTTAGTCGAAAAACTTCACAAAATCAATTTCTTTTGTATTTATTTTATTCATCCGTTTTCGATGGAATACTTTTTTCGTCAAAAATCTTCGACGGAATCCATTTTTCGTCGAAAATTTTCATAAAATTAATTTCTTTTGCATTTATTTTATTCATCCATTTTCGACGGAATTCATTTTCCGTCAAAAATCTTCGACGGAATCCATTTTCCGTCGAAAAACATCACAAAATCAATTTCTTTTGCATTTATTTTATTCATCCGTTTTCGACGGAATTCATTTTCCGTCAAAATTCTTCACAAAATCAATTTCTTTTGCATTTATTCTATTAATCCGTTTTCGACGGAATACATTTTTCGTCAAAAATCTTCGACGGAATCCATTTTGCGTCGAATAACTTTATAAAATCAATTTCTTTTGCTTTTATTTTATTCATCCATTTTCGACGGAATTCATTTTCCGTCAAAAATCTTCGACGGAATCTATTTTCCGTCGAAAAAATTCACAAAATCAATTTCTTTTGTATTTATTTTAGTCATCCGTTTTCGATGGAATACTTTTTTCGTCAAAAATCTTCGACGGAATCCATTTTGCGTCGAAAATTTTCATCAAATCAATTTCTTTTGCATTTATTTTATTCATCCATTTTCGACGAAATTCATTTTCCGTCACAAATCTTCGACGGAATCCATTTCCCGTCGTAAAACTTCACAAAATCAATTTCTTTTGCATTTATTTTATTCATCCATTTTCGACGGAATTCATTTTCCGTCAAAAATCTTCGTTGGAATCCATTTTCTGTCGAAAAACTTCACAAAATCAATTTCTTTTGCATTTATTTTATTAATCCGTTTTCGACGAAATTCTTTTTCCGTCATAAAACTTCACAAAACCAATTTCTTTTGCATTTATTTTATTCATCCATTTTCGACAGAATACATTTTTCGTCAAAAATCTTCGACGGAATCCATTTTTCATCGAAAAACTTCATAAAATCAATTTCTTTTGCATTTATTTTATTCATCCATTTTCGACGGAATTCATTTTTCGTCAAAAATCTTCGACGAAATCCATTTTCCGTCGAAAAACTTCACAAAATCAATTTCTTTTGCATTTATTTTAATCATCCATTTTCTATGGAATTCATTTTCCGTCAAAAATCTTCGACGGAATCCATTTTCCATAAAAAATCTTCTACGGAATCCATTTTCCGTCGAAAAACTTCACAAAATCAATTTCTTTTGCATTTATTTTATTCATCCATTTTCAACCGAATTCATTTTCTGTCAAAAATCTTCGACAGAATCTATTTTCCGTCGAAAAACTTCACAAAATCAATTTCTTTTGCATTTATTTTATTCATCCATTTTCGACGGATTCATTTTCCGTCAAAAATCTTTGACGGAATCCATTTTCCGTCGTATAACTTCACAAAATCAATTTTTTTTGCATTTATTTTATTCATCCTTTTTCAACGGAATTCATTTTCCGTCAAAAATCTTCGACCGAATCTATTTTCCGTCGAAAAACTTCACAAAATCAATTTCTTTTGCATTTATTTTATTCATCTATTTCCGACCGAATTCATTTTCTGTCAAAAATCTTCGACAGAATCCATTTTTCATCGAAAAACATCATAAAATCAATTTCTTTTGCATTTATTTTAATCATCCATTTTCGACGAAATACATTTTTCGTCCAAAATCTTCGACGAAATCCATTTTCCGTCGAAAAACTTCACAAAATCAATTTCTTTTGCATTTATTTTAATCATCTATTTTCTATGGAATTCATTTTCCGTCAAAAATCTTCGACGGAATCCATTTTCCATCAAAAATCTTCTACGGAATCCATTTTCCGTCGAAAAACTTCACAAAATCAATTTCTTTTGCATTTATTTTATTCATCCATTTTCAACCGAATTCATTTTCTGTCAAAAATCTTCGACGGAATCCATTTTCCGTCGAAAAATTTCACAAAATCAATTTCTTTTGCATTTATTTTATTAATCCGTTTTCGACGAAATTCTTTTTCCGTCGAAAAACTTCACAAAACCAATTTCTTTTGCATTTATTTTATTCATCCATTTTCGACGGAATACATTTTTCGTCAAAAATCTTCAACGGAATCCATTTTTCATCGAAAAACTTCATAAAATCAATTTCTTTTGCATTTATTTTATTCATCCATTTTCGACGGAATTCATTTTTCGTCCAAAATCTTCGACGAAATCCATTTTCCGTCCAAAAACTTCACAAAATCAATTTCTTTTGCATTTATTTTAATCATCCATTTTCTATGGAATTCATTTTCCATCAAAAATCTTCGACGGAATCCATTTTCCGTCAAAAATCTTCTACGGAATCCATTTTTCGTCGAAAAACTTCACAAAATCAATTTCTTTTGCATTTATTTTATTCATCCATTTTCAACCGAATTCATTTTCTGTCAAAAATCTTCGACAGAATCTATTTTTCGTCGAAAAACTTCATAAAATCAATTTCTTTTGCATTTATTTTTTTCATCCATTTTCTTCGGAATCCGTTTTCCATCAAAAAACTTCATAATATCAATTTCTTTTGCATATATTTTATTCATCCATTTTCGACGGAATTCATTTTCCGTAGAAAAACTTCACAAAATAAACTTCTTTTGCATTAATTTAATTCATCCATTTTCGACGGAATACATTTTCCGTCAAAAATCTTCGACGGAATCCATTTTCCCTCGAAAAACTCAGAAAATCAATTTCCTTTGTATTTATTTTATTAATCCATTTTGGACGAAATTCTATTTCAGTCGAAAAACTTCACAAAATCAATTTCTTTTGTATTTATTTTAGTCATCCGTTTTTGATGGAATACTTTTTTCGTCAAAAATCTTCGACGGAATCCATTTTTCGTCGAAAATTTTCATAAAATTAATTTCTTTCGCATTTATTTTATTCATCCATTTTCGACGGAATTCATTTTCCGTCAAAAATCTTCGACGGAATCCATTTTCCGTCGAAAAAAAATCACAAAATCAATTTCTTTTGCATTTATTTTATTCATCCGTTTTCGACGGAATTCATTTTCCGTCAAAAATCTTCACAAAATCAATTTCTTTTGCATTTATTCTATTAATCCGTTTTCGACGGAATACATTTTTCGTCAAAAATCTTCGACGGAATCCATTTTGCGTCGAAAAACTTTATAAAATCAATTTCTTTTGCTTTTATTTTATTCATCCATTTTCGACGGAATTCATTTTCCGTCAAAAATCTTCGACGGAATCTATTTTCCGTCGAAAAAATTCACAAAATCAATTTCTTTTGTATTTATTTTAGTCATCCGTTTTCGATGGAATACTTTTTTCGTCAAAA
The DNA here is from genome assembly GCA_032173675.1 of Gastrolobium villosum. Taxonomy (NCBI): domain Eukaryota; kingdom Viridiplantae; phylum Streptophyta; class Magnoliopsida; order Fabales; family Fabaceae; genus Gastrolobium; species Gastrolobium villosum. The sequence continues at coordinate 18,108 of JAVKPL010003884.1, forward strand.
ATCTTCGACGGAATCCATTTTTCGTCGAAAATTTTCATCAAATCAATTTCTTTTGCATTTATTCTATTCATCCATTTTCGACGAAATTCATTTTCCGTCAAAAATCTTCGACGGAATCCATTTTCCGTCGAAAAATTTCACAAAATCAATTTCTTTTACATTTATTTTATTAATCCGTTTTCGACGAAATTCTTTTTCCGTCATAAAACTTCACAAAACCAATTTCTTTTGCATTTATTTTATTCATCCATTTTCGACAGAATACATTTTTCGTCAAAAATCTTCGACGGAATCCATTTTTCATCGAAAAACTTCATAAAATCAATTTCTTTTGCATTTATTTTATTCATCCATTTTCGACGGAATTCATTTTTCGTCCAAAATCTTTGACGAAATCCATTTTCCGTCGAAAAACTTCACAAAATCAATTTCTTTTGCATTTATTTTAATCATCCATTTTCTATGGAATTCATTTTCCGTCAAAAATCTTCGACGGAATCCATTTTCCATCAAAAATCTTCTACGGAATCCATTTTCCGTCGAAAAACTTCACAAAATCAATTTCTTTTGCATTTATTTTATTCATCCATTTTCAACCGAATTCATTTTCTGTCAAAAATCTTCGACGAAATCCATTTTTCGTCGAACATCTTCGCAAAATCAATTTCTTTTGCATTTATTTTATTCATCCATTTTCGATGGAATTCATTTTCCGTCCAAAATCTTCGACAGAATCCATTTTCCGTCAAAAAACTTCTATGGAATCCATTTTCTGTCGAAAAACTTCACAAAATCAATTTCTTTTGCATTTACTTTATGAATCCATTTTCGACCGAATTCATTTTCCGTCAAAAATCTTCGACGGAATACATTTTTCGTCAAAATTCTTCGACCGAATCCATTTTTCGTTGAAAAACTTCAAAAAATCAATTTCTTTTGCATTTATTTTATTCATCCATTTTTTACGGAATTCATTTTCTGTCAAAAATCTTCGACGGAATCCATTTACCGTCGAAAAACTTCACAAAATCAATTTCTTTTGCATTTATTTTATTCATCCGTTTTCGACGGAATTCATTTTCCGTCAAAAATCTTCACAAAATCAATTTCTTTTGCTTTTATTTTATTAATCCGTTTTCGACGGAAAAAAACTTTCGTCAAAAATCTTCAAAAAATCAATTTCTTTTGCATTTATTTTATTATTCCGTTTTTGACGAAATACTTTTTCCGTCGAAAAACTTCACAAAATTAATTTCTTTTGCATTTATTTTAATCACCCATTTTCGACGGAATACATTTTTCGTCAAAAATCTTCGACGGAATCCTTTTTTCGTCGAAAAACCTCATAAAATCAATTTCTTTTGCATTTATTTTATTCATCCGTTTTCACCGGAATTTGTTTTCCGTCCAAAAACTTCACAAAATCAATTTCTTTTGCATTTATTATATTCATCCATTTTCGACGGAATTCATTTTACGTCAAAAATCTTCGACGGAATCCATTTTCCGTCGAAAAACTTCACAAAATCAATTTCTTTTGCATTTATTTTATTCATCCGTTTAAGATGGAATTCATTTTCCGTCAAAATTCTTTGACGGAATCCATTTTCCGTCGAAAAACTTCCCAAAATCAATTTCTTTTGCATTTATTTTATTCATCCGTTTTCGACGGAATACATTTTGCGTCAAAAATCTTCAATAGAATACATTTTTCGTCGAAAAATTAAAAAAATCAATTTCTTTTGCATTTATTTTAATCATCCATTTTCAACGGAATTCATTTTCCGTCAAAAATCTTCGACGGAATCTATTTTTCGTCGAAAAATTTCATAAAATCAATTTCTTTTGCATTTATTTTATTCATCCATTTTCTTCGGAATTCGTTTTCCATCGAAAAATTTCACAATATTAATTTCTTTTGCATTTATTTTATTCATCCATTTTCGACGGAATTCATTTTCCGTCAAAAATCTTCGACGGAATCCATTTCCCGTCGAAAAACTTCACAAAATCATTTTCTTTTGTATTTATTTTATTCATCCATTTTCGACGAAATTCATTTTCCGTCAAAAATCTTCGACGGAATCCATTTCCCGTCGAAAAACTTCACAAAATCAATTTCTTTTGCATTTATTTTATTCATCCATTTTCGACGGAATTCATATTCCGTCCAAAATCTTCGACGGAATCCATTTTCCGTCGAAAAATTTCACAAAATCAATTTCTTTTGCATTTATTTTATTAATCCGTTTTCGACGAAATTCTTTTTCCGTCGTAAAACATCACAAAATCAATTTCTTTTGCATTTATTTTATTCATCCATTTTCGACGGAATACATTTTTCGTCAAAAATCTTCGACGGAATCCATTTTTCGTCGAAAAACTTCTTAAAAACAATTTCTTTTGCATTTATTTTATTCATCCATTTTCGACGGAATTCATTTTCCGTCCAAAATCTTCGATGGAATCCATTTTCCGTCGAAAAACTTCACAAAATCAATTTCTTTTGCATTTATTTTAATCATCCATTTTCGATGGAATTCATTTTCCGTCAAAAATCTTCGACGGAATCCATTTTCCGTCAAAAATCTTCTACGGAATCCATTTTCCGTCGAAAAACTTCACAAAATCAATTTCTTTTGCATATATTTTAGTCATCTGTTTTCGACGGAATACATTTTTCGTCAAAAATCTTCGACCGAATCCATTTTTCATCGAAAAACTTCAAAAAATCAATTTCTTTTGCATTTATTTTATTCATCCATTTTTTACGGAATTC
>JAVKPL010003885.1:0-21111 GCA_032173675.1 Gastrolobium villosum
AAACAAGGCCAGCCAGAGGTGCCAGAAAAATTGGATAGGCTGGACCTCAATGAAGAAGCAATTTTCTGGCACTCCTTCATCAATTCCACCATCATAGCTTCTACTAATTTAAGTGATGTCAATGTGGAAAGGGCGGTATTGCTATATACTCTGCTGGGAGATTACAATCTGCATATTGGGGCTATTCTGTCTGATAGAATAGCCCACATCATTACTCATGGGAGGTTAGATTTTAGTCTGGCTCACTGCTCCCTCATTGAGCAGCTTTGCATACAAGCAGGGGTAGAAATACCAGATGATGAGCCCAGAGATGTAAAGACAAAAGCAGATCTAACACAAAATCAGTATAATGAAATGCAGAAGGAGTCCAGAAGGCAAGCTAGATTGGAAAGCATCTGGCGGTGCTGTTCCACCACCTGCCCCAGTCTCAGCACCATCTACATCTACTGACTCTCAGTTGCTTCAGCAGTTGCTAGTTCAGAACAACTACATGATGAGCATGTTGGAGAGACTGTGCTTGGATAGGGGAATTAACACAGCTGGATTAATGGGTCAAGTTCCACCTAGTACACAGGCGGGTCCATCTATGCCTTCCACTACTGCAGATGATGATACCCTCGGCGATTTTGAGGCTGATGAGTTTATGGATGACATCTGAGTTTACTCTTCCAGTGTCATTTAATGCATTTTTTTTAAATTTCTTGAAACAATTTAGTTTTACATTTTGCAAACAGGGTTGAACAAAGTTAATGTTGCTGCAATTTTAATTTGGTTTACATTTTCTTTATTATTTTGCTTTGGATATTAACAAGTATGTGTGTACTCCATCTGGAAGACTACGCTATAATCTAGATTAGTTTGTTGCTGAGGACATCAACATTCTAAATCTGGGAATTATCGCATACATGCTGAATGCAAGATTGCAAGGTTGATGAATATTGTGGAACTACACCATACACCATGAAAAGGAAGTCTTGTATTGGAAAAAAAGAAAAAAATTCTCAGGTTCAAATATGCTTGATTAAATTCTGGATGCATAAACTGCTAGCATGATATTGTATAGGCAATTTCTTTCAACTAGTATGTCTGAATTTTTAGGCTTGAATGATTAATAAATGCCTAAATGATTATTTTGGAAATCTAGTTTGACATCATAGCTAGTGAGTTTTTGTGCCCAAACACTTATTCTGAGAGACTTCACTTTGATAACATTCTAGAACTTGCTCTGTTTCTCTGAGATGCATGCTATGATTGAAATGATTAAGGAAAAAATTTATTCTGTTAACCATGGCCAAATAACCTACATAAATAAATTTTTCCATTGATAACCCCTTTGAGCCTGAGCCTTTTGTTCATAATTCCTGTTGATTGCTTAGCCATATCCCTATTGTCTTACCTTAATTGAGATTGAATCACTGAGGTTTTTGAAATAGAACAAAGAAATTGAGGTAAGCTCCACAGAGGTCAATGTAAAAGGCGACTGAATTGTGCCCTTAAAATAAAAGGAAAAAGCAAAAGGAAAAAGGGTGAATATGAAGAAAATGTGGCTGAAGGAATTAATTCCCGAAATTCTGTGGGAACATTAGTGGAGCAAAACAAATGAGTTGAAGGTGTTAAAAATGAAATACTATTAATTTTTCAATCTCATTGTTGCTTGAGCTACTATCCATAAAATCCTACCCTTTAGCCTGGCCAAGTTACAACCTATAAAGTCCTTTTGATCAATTGTGCATGTGTTAATGTTCCTCATCTTTAGGAACTTGAGAATATGAGCAAGTTTATGATAATGTTGTTGCTGTGATAGATTGAGTGATTGTCATTTTCCCAAACACTTGAGTATTGAACATTACTTGATTATCTGGGTGAGGGGTGTGCAAACTAAATTCTAATCTTTTCATGAAAGGCATTGTTAAAAATTCTTCGCATTGATTCAAGCATGCTTAGTGTGATAATCTGTTGGCTGTACAACGTTATGTTGGATTAATCTGTTTCCTGGATTTAGTCTTGTACATTGCTAGGGACAGCAAAGTTCAAATCTGGGAATTATTTGATATGCGATCAGCATATAGGAAATTACAAGGCAAAAAGAAGAAGAAAATGACTCAATCAATGCAAGAAAGGCAGAGAAAAAGAGTAAAAACATCCTAAGTCTGAATATCAAGGAAGATACACAAAAAAAGGCAAAAACATTGCAAAAGAGACCTAGGTTCTCACGCTCACAGCGCGGGGATGGCGCTCTGAGCGTGGGAGGAGAAAAATTGGCAGAAGATCCCGCACTGAGAGCGCGAGATCCGCGCCATCAACGCGGGAGAGCAGGAATTGGCAGAAACTCCCACGCTGACAGCGCGGGAGTGGCGCTGTCAGCGTGGGAAGCGCGAAAGGATGGGAATTCAAATTCACAAGTTAGGTCAAAGTCTCTTATAAAAAGAGACTCAACCTTTGAAGGAAAACACACATCAGAAGAGACCAAAAAACCTAGAGAAGCAGGTCCGGCTGAAGGAGGAAGGCGTTCTTCACGTTCGTCATTCCGTTCTTTCTTCTTTTATTTTCATTTTCAGTTGATGTTGAAATCAGATCAGCGATCATGATGTTGATTGGCTAGATCTATTTCTGTAGTCAGGGGCATGATCCCTTTGTGAACAATTGTTACAAGGATTGAATCATTATATGTATTGATTTTAATATATTTTATCTTTATCTTGCGCGTATTGATATTATTTCTGTTAGATCTGATCAACCTAATAGGGAATGATATTCTGGGGATCAGGGTTCGCAATAGGAATATTGGAATACTGATCCTGAAAGGGGATAAAGATGACTCTCCATGCATGTTCTAGGGATAGACTTGTATGGATTGCAGTCGTGGGATTTATCTACATAATGCTTATTTTCAGGCGGGATCACTAAGGGATTAGGGTTCCAACTGAAGTAAAGGGTTAGATCACCAAGGGATTGGGATCTAACTAACTATTTCTAAAAGATGATAATTTGTCTGAATTGTTAATTTCGATAAGTATTGTGAATCAATCCGGAGTAAAATTGGGAACAATTGGTGAATGTACCCTGGCTACAGTCTTCTTCATCACTTCTTCTACAAAAACAATTCTTCATTTATTTTAAGTCTTTTTCAAGAAAACCTAAAAACAAGTCTTTACATTTTTTTTACCATAGTGTGGAAACACAAATCGATTAATCTAAATTAAGAGGACTGGTTATAGTAGTAATTGTTTTCCAATCCCTGTGGAGACGATCTTATTTATCACTTTATTACTTGGAACGATCGGTGCACTTGCCGATTACGCAACAAATACCATCCGAACTTCAGGTTTACACCAATTGAAAAAAATTCTGACTTGATCACCATTAGTCATGGGGTAATGAGGACATCTCCTCATCAGATCCTTGAAGCGGTTCCATGCTGCACATATAGTTTCACCCTCAGCCTGGGTGAAATTGGTGATATCATTCACCATCTGGTTAAACCTCTCCATTGAAAAGAACTCAACAAAGAATTTGTTTGAAAGACTCTCCCATGATGGAATACTTCTTGCTGGTTGCTTTTCTAACCAATTCAAGGCTTTCCCTTTAAGAGCAAAGGGAAACAGTCTCAGCCTGACTGCATCGTTGGACACCTGAGGGTGTTTAGTGGAGTCACAGATCATCAGAAATCTGTCAATGAACCTGTGAGGGTCCTCATCAGCCTCTCCACCAAACTGAGCTCGCTCTACCAACTGAATATTGGCAGATTCGAGCTCCCAATTGTTGCCCACTTCTGGATGAACAATGCTTGAATTTGGTCTGTTGAATGCTGGTGTGAGGATTGTATCCATGAGTGGATTGTCCACTTCATCATTGTTCCCAGCCATTGTTTGTGCTTCTTCGAACAGAATTCCCAACTCGTTGAATGCAAGCTTTTTCCGAGCAAGTTTTCTGTTCCTCTTTTCTGCTCTAGTGATCTCCAAATTAAGTGGAAATTCTGGGAGAGTACCTCGCATACAACTTCAGAAAAGAGATCAGTAGCACTGTTCAAATAAAAATAAAAATTAAAATAAATAAATAAAATAAAAATATTCACAAATATTCACAAATCCAATCCTAAAGATCAAGAATATATGATATCAGAAATGCCAATCCCCGGCAACGGCGCCAAAAACTTGATGCTCTCCGGCAAGTATACCGATCGCACAAGTAATAAAGTGATAAATAAAGTTCGTCTCCACAGGGATTAGGATCTAATATCAATTAAACTTTCTCTTTAAAGAACGGACGTAATTCAAATAAGGTTTGTGTGACAAATATTGTCAAATTGAGTGAAATTAAAAATAAAGACTTATTTTTGTGTTTTTAGATTGAAAAATAAAACAATATAATTGAAAATTGATTTGTAGAAAAATATGAGAGAAGCATTGTAGCCACGGTTCATTCACCAAATGATCCCCGCTTTTTACTCCGGATTGATTTATAATAATCATTTATATAATCACTCAGATAAATTATCATCTAAAAAGATTTAGTAGTTAACCCTCAATTCCTTGCAGGGTTAACCCTTTAATCCCATGAGAAACCCCAATTCCTTGCAATGTTTCTCATGGGATCAAGCAATGGGCGCGATAATTTAAGCATCTGCAATCGTATACACGTCTATTCCTAGCACGTATATAGATTGTTATCTTACCCCCTTTCCAGATCAAAACCCCAATATTCATATCTAGGGTTTTGATCCTCAGACTATCCCCAACTATCAGATTGATCAATTCTAATAAATGGTAATATAAAATTCGCACAGAGTAAAGATAAAGATAATTATATAAATTAAAAACCACAAATCAATCCTTCATGCCAAGGGTTCACATATGGATCGTGACCCTGACTACAATAAAAATGATCTAGCCGATCAACATACTGATCGCTGATCTAAAATTCAACATAAAATTAAAACAAAAGAAAAAGAAATACTAGATGTAGATGAAGAATGAAGAACAACTCCAGTGCCCTTCTCCTCCAATCTCCAGATCTGCCTCTTAACCCTGTATCTGTGTTCTTTCTTTTTTTCTTTTTTTCCTGATCTGTCAAATCTGCTGACCTAATTCAGCAAATGTCACTTTTATAATATTCTTTTCTCCTTCCAAAAATGCCCTCAGAAAACACGGAGATCTGTTCCCGCAAACCGGCGCTGGTTGGCGCCGAATTGGCGCAAGTTTGCGCCACTCCTCCTCTTGGCGCTGGGTGGCGCCACTCTTCATAACAAATGGCGCTAGTTAGCGCCAATTTCACTATTTTTGGGCGCTAACTAGTGCCAACTTTTATTCCTTTTAGGCGCTAGCTAGCGCCAATGCACTGACTTACGGCGCTAGCTTGCGCCATTTCCTTCGTAAATGGGCGCTAGGTTGCGCCAACCTTCTGTGTTATTGCGCTGAGGAGCACCACTTTCTTCATTAGTGGGCGCTAGGTTGCGCCAAGGTTCTGTCTTATTGCGCTGAGGAGCGCCACTTTGGTGCTACCTCGCGCCACTTTGATGCCTTCGCTGCAAAGTTCGTAATCTGGTGCGGTTTTGCGCCAGTTTGGTGCCGACCCGCGCCATGCTTGGAACTCATAGTGTGCTACAACCGTGTAAAATTGCATTAACAGGTTTTTTATAATTCTTCACTTATTTTCCCTGTAAAAATACAATTAAAAGGTGAATATTATTGACATTCAAAGAATCAATATAATTAGCAAATATGTATTTAATTCGCTCTCTTATGACTCAATTCTTGTCAATTTTATCACAGAAAAATCACACTTTCCAGAGGCACATCAACCACGCGTAGCTAATGAAGAGAGCTATAACATAGTAAGATATGAGAGTCAAAAGAGAAGTTCTAAAGTAATTGGGTAATAAGAAAATAGTGAATACACTGGTATTGAATCTGAACAAAATAAGTTTTCAACCTTGTTGGTTTATGGGAGCCACTTGGCATCTTTAAATGTAAGTTGCCTGGTATTAAGCTGTGTATTTCATAATTCTACAATAAGTTTTGAGTTATGATTACAGTTCTTTTAAATGTTGTAAAAGATGTTAAAAAGAAAAAAGTTTACCCGTATTTTATAAACGAACCACTGTGATTGTAACTGCGCTTAATATCATATTTGGTGATAACACACTGGTTAACAACGGGGTGTTACATCATGCCCGTGCTTGCAAAGAATCCAAGTGCCATGTGCCACGTTGCAGGTTTGTGGGTCAGGCATGGCCATTTACTCAAGTTACTCTGTTTATAGATTATGTATGTATAACATTTTCTTTTTGGGTTAAACAGAGATTTAAAAGAACATTTAAGGAGGTTGCAGCAACAGTCTGATTCACGTAGAAGAGCTGTTGTGATGGGGATGATGAGGCAGGGAGCTGCAGAATTTGCCAACAATGTTGTATGAGCATTTTATATTCTGAAAAAAAATATGAGATGTTCTGAAAAAAATCCTCCTGACAGAGGTAGACACTAGCTTCGCCCTCGCTCCAGTTAGACACTACTGGGAACCATGCTCTGACCTGCTGTTCGGGGATGGTTTATGTGATTGGAAGGCATAATCTATTACATTCTTAGATATTCGCTTGTCTATTTGCTCGACATGATTGTCCCCATGAGGATCTTGAGTTCAGCCAGTTAGTGATGCCTTATACAAAGGACTAACAAGGTCCAGCTATAAATGGCATTTTAGGTAACTTCAAATATCTGCCTCTCTCTCTTCTTAACAAAATGTTACATAGGCTTTCATAACATGCACTTTCCATTCATGATGGTATCATTTAACTTCAAATTACTGTAGGAATGCGTGCTTTGCTTCTAGATACAGAATTGAGTTCAACCCAACGAGATTATGCTCAGACTGCTCAAGTATGTGGAAAGGAACTGATAACATTAATAAATGAGGTGCTTGTCCGAGCTAAAATTGAAGCTGGCAAGTTAGAGCTAGAGGTTGTTCCATTTGATCTTCGTTCCATACTTGATGATGTCCTTTCCCTTTTCTCGGAGAAGTCTCGACACAAAGGTTTAGAGGTATGTCTAATTGTTGATTGAACCTACTGTGATTGTTTTGCCTTGTCCAAGTTATTTAATTTCGTCATTCTATTTCCTTTTCTTTTTAATTGATGAACTTACATTGTTCTTTCCTTTCCTTTCTGGATGCTCATGTTCCCGGTGCATGTACAATTCTTCACCCTGGACTTTTATTGTTGGTTGGGGAAGTAAAGCTGGCTGTGTTTGTTTCTGAAAAAGTACCAGATATTGTTATGGGAGATCCTGGGAAATTCAGACAAATAATAACAAATCTTGTTGGCAACTCTGTTAAAGTAAGTGGAATTCTGAAAGTTTGTTTATTTGTCTGATGTTATTTGCATTTGCATTACTAGTATACATGTTGTCTGGTGGAAGTATCATTCTAACTGTTCAGAACTTTTCATCTTCACTTTTAGATTAAGCCTTTATTTTCTTCTTCCGCCCATAGTGGGAAGCTGTGAAGAGAGAAATGAAATAATTTTAAGCATTTAATCGCAAGTTGTAGTAAGAGAGGATATCAGAAATGTTTTAGACACTAGCTTCAGCAATGTCCTTCCAATATTTTTCTTTTCTTCGTGCTTCTGTAATTACGGTAACAATGAATTTGTAATATTTAGGCCTTAAGAATGCTTCTGGAAATATTGTTTCTTGTTAGTTGGCATTGCTTTGCAATTTTGATTTCTAAATCAGTTTGACCTGTATTATCTAGGATAATTCACTATATCACCTAAGTAATTCTTTAATATACTTCAAGTTCGTTGGTGACTAAGTGACTTGGCCCATGGGCCATGACTGTTTTCCTCCTGCTTATGAGCATTTAAGATTAGTTCAGTTCCTAATTCCTATTCAATTTTTGTTTTGTTTTTATTTAACTTTTTGTAGAAACGAGATCCTCTCACCTAATGAAATTTGGATAAGGCACCTTAGAAAGTATATAACAGGGGACTATTTTTCTCCCTTATCAAAGCTTTAAGCATTTGCTTTTGTATTATACAAAAGGCAAGTTACACAAATTGTAGGCAACAACATGGTGCATGTATACTAGTTGAAAGTATGCCCTCGAACCTAACTTAACGAGAATCCAGCCAATAAGAAAGAAAATAATGAGAAAAGAAAACCAATTTCTCTTATGGGTGCCTCACGATTACAACAGGACACTTTGCATGCTTGACATAGTGATCACTGACACTTCTAAGGATCGCCCTGCAAGTTGGCACCAAGAAAGCTATTTTGTTATATCATTACATCCTTCATTTCATATCTAACAAGTGGTTGTCATTTCAAAACCTCAAGCTTTGTTTGGGAGTTGGTTTTAGGAGGGGAAGGAAAGGAAAGAGAGGGTTTTAGTAAGTCCTCCCCTTGTTTGTGAGTTTAAAAAAGGAGGGGAAGGAATTGGGGGGTTTTTACTAAACCCTCCAAAACCCTCTTTCTCCCTAAAATTAAAGTTCCCCCAATTTGGGGGGTTTTAGGAGGGAAATATTAAAAATTACTTATCTTCCCTTAGCATTAAAATGTAAAAACTACATAAATGTGAATCATTATTAAACATGACATTATTAGAAAAAATTTCGTCGCTTTTTGACGAAGAGTATTCCGACGAAAAAAATTTGTGACAATTTTCGTAGCTTGCAGTGTAGAAATTTCATAAGAAATATTATCTTTTTTAATATTGTGGAAAGTACATAAATAATTTTGTTAGAAATTTTAAATTTAATTTAGTTTGTAAAATATAATAATTATATTAATTTTAAAAATGGGTATAATGGTAAAAATATCTCATTAACCCTCCATTTTTTTAACTCCCAAACAAGAGGAGGGAATACCCTCCAATTTCCTTCCCTTCCTTCCCCTTCCTTTCCTTCCCCTCCAAACTCCCAAACAAAGCCTAAGTGGATGTGAGGCAGCTGATGAATGGAACTGCTGGGATAATTTTAAGCATTTAATTCCAGATGAAGAACTTTGCTTTGATTCTTCAAGTAAAATGGTGGCCTCTTTTGAATCTTCTGAGCAAGTCACCTTGAGGGTCTGTGTGGAAGACACTGGAATTGGGATTCCTTTTTCAGCCCAGGATAATATATTCATGCCTTTTGTGCAGGCTGACAGCTCAACTTCTCGAAATTATGGCGGTACTGGTATTGGCTTGAGTATCAGTAAATGCCTAATTGAACTAATGGGTGGTCAGATAAACTTCATAAGCCAACCTCAGGTTGGGAGCACGTTTTCGTTTACTGCAGATTTTGGAATGTTCAAAACAAATTTGGCTAGTGACATGATGAAACTGAATGTGGAAGATCTTCCTTCTAGTTTTAGAGGGCTGAAAGCCATAGTGGTTGATGGAAAACCTGTTAGAGCTGTTGTGACAAGATACCATTTGAAGAGACTAGGGATACTAGTTAAAGTTGCTAATAGTGTCAGTAAGGCTGTGTCTCTATGTGGGAAAAATAGTTCTTTGGCATCAGGGTAAGTTTTATTTTTCCCATTTTGTTGTGATCTTTTTTTTTTCTCATGACAGAATAGGTGTTAATTATCAAGAAACTGAAATTGATAATCAATAAACCTTTAGGAGTGTGCTACTCTTGGGGGGCTTGGGTAGTTTTCACGAGGTTATAGGTTCAAACCTCAGTGCCATTAATTTTATCCAAAAAAAAAAGAAATAAAATAGATAATAAACAACAACAGTATCAACATGTTGGTAATTGTTGTAACATATGCTTATGGTTTTAAGTTGAGTTTTTAACCCCTTTAAAGTGACTTTACCAGTTTATTTGAAATACATATTCTGTAGTTTATCTCGGTGTATACTATAATAGCCCAACATAATTAATTAGCAAATTACATGTGATTAGATAATTAAACATGTAATTGTGAGTAAAAATAAGTAAATTTCCTAACAAAATTAATTCGGGTCACTTTTGAGGTAAAAAGTGTACTTAGTGAAAATTAAGAGGTATAAATGGGTGTAGAGAAAAGTACCAAAAATATAAAAATGGAAGTAGAAATACTCCTAGTAAAATATTCCAGACTTTTGGATAAAGTTTGGTAATTAATGGAGTTGAATATATAGATGAACCAATACCCACTTAACCTGTGTTAAGTGGCAAGCCACATAAGGAACCCAAAACCCCTCCCCAACCACGCGCAGGAAGAAGAAAAGAAGAAGAAAAGAAGAAAAGAAGGAGAAGAGAGGAAAGGAAGAGAGAAAAGGGGGAAAACCCTAAAGGAGGCAATCCTTGATGGTTTTGAGTGATTCCAAAGCCTAAACTATTCCAAATCTTCTCTTCTTTCATAATCCTAGCTTGGGTCTTGGTGGGGAGTGTTGTGGTTTGAGAGTTTTCCTCCCAAAGTTTCGACCCATGTGAAGAAATTGATAGATTTGTTGGCTTCTGCTTCCATGGAAGCATGAGGAGTAACCAATCCTTGGTTGTGTAACCATTGGTGGTAAGATTCTACTCCTTGAACTCTATTTTCATGAGAAATGTATGTTTGGGGAAGATGATGAATAGTGTTTAGGGTTTATGAAAAGTTGAGTAAATTGGCTATGTTCTAGGAAGATTGAGGCCTAGAGTATGTTGAGAAAAATGCTAGGAATGACATTTAATCGGTGAAAATGAGTTTAGATAGTCGTATGATTTTGTTTGGAGAATTACAAGATTATACATTTGACTATTGTTTAGCTTGTTATTGTAATCAATGGTTGATTATTGATATTGTCCATGTGATGCTTAGGATTGAGGCATTTGGACCAACTGTGAGTAACCAACCGTTGGAGCAAGCTATGGAGCTCGATTAGCTCCTTGGAATTGGTTTTGTGTTATGAAGGTTGGTGAAGAAAAAAGGTTGAGTTGGAAGCTTTGAGGTAAGCCTTCGGACCTTGGGTGTAATTCCCTTTATTGTTCAACCAAGCCCTGAACGGGTAATTGGTGTGTTGTTGTATATAAATGCAATGAAATAGTGTAATGCTTTATTATACGTATTTGCATGCTTTGGTGTGACATAGGATGTTGTTTCCCTATGTTGGTATGTGGCATGACGATGTGTAAATCATACTTGGTAGTTTAGCTGGCCAGTAGGACTATTTGCATCTGAGTATCCTTAGGACAGCTCGAGAGCTCGAGGGATTTCTCCTGGAGATGTTGTATACGCTTGCATGGATATGTATTTGCTACATTATTATTGTCATTGCTATTACACTGTTATTGAACTATGGGGTGGAGAGATGCTCCAAGGCCCCCTGGTTTACTGGATATATTCGTATATTTCACTTCGTGTTGTTGGGGACCCCCTTTCAGGCAAGGATGCTGCAGGAGCCTCTGATGGCAAGTGGTCATATTTGAAGTAAATGGACATATGAAGATATAGTGTCATTTGATTAAGCATGCCATTTTGTAGTTCCTATGTATAGGATTGTAAATGAAAGTCATTTGTCATATGCATGCTATGTCTTAATTGGATGGACTTAGCCTATGCTCATCCCTTTGGTATCTCTTTTGTTGATGGGAGCCAAGGAGTTGATCATAGTGTTTTGTAGCTAAGTCTCATGCTTTGTAATTGAAACTTGTAAATATGATGTAATGATATGATAGAAAGACATGTAAACCATTTGATACATAGGCATTGATTATATTCATGTATTAAGGTTTTGGCATGTTGATTAGGTGTTGAGAAAAGGGGTTGGATGCATCCCCATGAACTGAGAAAGAAAGAAAAAAAAAAAGAGTGCTGAATTTACCTGGCAGCGCGCTTAAGTTACCAGGAGCGCTGTAGCGCCGTGCTGCCCCTGTGAGGGCCAGGACTCCCTGCCTCAGCGCGCTTAAGCGCCCAAAACGCGCGCTTAAGCGCTCGGCTAGCGCGCTTTAGCGCCCAGATGCGCGCTTTAGCGCCCCGACAGCGCGCATGACCTGTGTCCACATGAAGATTGTGTGGTCTTAAATGGTCATAACTTGAGCTGTAGAGCTCCAATTGAGACGCGATTTGAAACCATGTGTTGCTAAAACAGAGAGGAAGACATTTAACCACTATTGGTCTAATGCAATGAGAGTATGGTATTAAGCTTAAGTTATTTTATTCCGCAATTTACTATGGTTATGGTCACGCAATTGGGTAATTTAAATTCGGCTTGGTTTTAAAAGAAAAATTTAACTAGATTTTAATTGAACCAATGTGATTGTAACTGCGCTTAATATCATAAGTCGATGTTAACAAACCGATTCTAAAACGGGGTGTTACATATACCGTGTTATTTCCCCACTAATATTATATATAAAAACACTCATAATGGCATAGTGATGTCCTACTCAGTTACTAAGTTGCCATACAGCTATTTTTAAATCTGAGTGGTTTCTAAAAGTTTATCGTTGATATTTTTGTACAATTATCGTCACAATTTATGATATATGTTTTGGATGTGTCTTTGTAAGGCTTAATGTAAATTTTGTCATTTTAATCATTCTGGTTGTTCCTTTTTATTTCTTGTAGTATTATTTTAACTAAGATATATTATGAAATTACATTGGCATTTTTTATTTTTATTTTTATTTTGAAAGAGGGGTAGGAGAAAATGAAAAGATAAAAAAGAAGATACTACTTTTTCTTATGTCTATTCAGACATCAATATTGAGCCTTTTAAAGTTCATTAACTGACTGAAACTACTTGGATGTGGCAGAGTATTCCAGCCTGATATTGTTTTGGTTGAGAAGGACACATGGATTTCTGGAGAGGATGGGAGTTTCAATGTAAGGAAACTCGACTGGAAACAGAATGGACATATGTTTAAGATGCCTAAAATGATCCTTCTGGTAACCAATATTAGTAATAATGAATTTGATAAAGCTAAGGCAACAGGTTTTTCTGATACAATGATAATGAAGCCTCTGAGAGCTAGTATGGTAGCTGCTTGTCTTCAGCAAGGTCTGGGGATTGGGAAGAAGAGGCAACTAGGGAAAGACATGCCTGATGGTTCTTCTTTTCTGCAAAGCCTTCTCTATGGAAAGAAAATCTTGGTGGTTGATGACAACCGTGTAAACCGGAATTGTTTTCTCTATGGTTGCTTAAAGTTGAACCTGGCAGATGATATTTTGTAAAATAATTCTCTTTTTTCCTCTATTTTACAAAATAGTTTTTGAAATTGTCATAACATTTAAAATAA
Organism: Gastrolobium villosum; assembly: GCA_032173675.1. Lineage (NCBI taxonomy): Eukaryota > Viridiplantae > Streptophyta > Magnoliopsida > Fabales > Fabaceae > Gastrolobium > Gastrolobium villosum. The sequence continues at coordinate 13,184 of JAVKPL010003885.1, forward strand.
AATAAAAAACCCTTTTCTATATCATCAGCCTTTTCTTACTTGATGTCACTTCCAATGTTATTAAAACCGGCCCGGTCAAGGTACTGGGTCACTGGTTCAACCAGTGGGTCACTGGTTCAACCGCATGACCTGGTAATTATATGCAATTTTATAATTTATATTAAAAAAATATAAACATACTTAAATATCCAAAAAAAGATAAAAATTTCAAATATTTTAATATAAAAAATAATAAATGACATATTATTATCCAATAAAAGATCAAACAAAAATATAATGATCGTGATACGGGACTTTAGGTTAAGAAAATGATATCTATAACTATAAATCAAATCAAATCAAAATTTTCTGAATAGTGCATAATTGAGATAATATTAGTGTTGTAGGCACATAACTTATATAAGTTAATAAGCAAAAAAATATTCAAATATATCCATTATGACACTGGTTCCCGGTTCGACCAGGCCGGGTTGGTCCGGGTTTTATAACACTGGTCAGTTCTACAGATAGTAGAAAAATCTATGACTATCCTATATTCTATGAAACATATACACATTGGTATATTTTTCAGCCTCTTTAGAAGCCGTTTCATTATTGTTGAACCAAGCAATCTCTAGGTAATTGTGAGGCTGCTTGAGGAGTAGTTGGTTCTTAATTCTGAACAAATTCTTCCTTGATCATGTGATTTTCTTCTATATCTATTTCATGCAACCTTGCAGCATCCAGAATATAACCCACCCTTCTGACAATGAAACCTCAGGAAGAAGTTTCCATGCGTATGCTTCTGATGCTTCATCATAACCCACCCTTCTCTTTAGCACTATGTGTCAACTAATCTCCCACACTGCTGGATTCACTTTAGCTTTAAGGATGTCTTGGCTTACTTCTCCAAGTGCTTGTCTCTCCGCAAAGCACTAAACAAAGAAAGAAACCAAATTAAATTTTCTGCTGAGAAAAGTAAGAAAATAAAGCTTTAAGAGACTGTCATATTATTTTGTTTGGTTAAGTACTATCAAAGCACCTTTTTTTGTGTATTAAAGAAGGGAAAATGTAGCAAGAAAGCATATACAACAAATTCCTAGACACCCCATGTAAAATTAACTCAAATTTTGCATATATGAGAGTTGTTATTCGCAAATTATAATTAATCTGAGTTGTTATCCATCTCAGCAAGTTTCATATAAATTAATAACCTTTCGCAATTCAATGGAGGATTCTGAACTCAACAATATGTCATAAGGCAAAGGATGACCATCAATCACTTTAACTTCTGGCCCTACAAGAATCGTTGAAGCATGAAAATAACTGCAAAAAATATTTCAACATCATTTCTTGGGTGTAAGCTCTTGCAAACTCCACACTCTCACCTAGAAAGAGAAGCAGACAGCAATTGGACTTCATTTTTAGTTTCTGTACAGATATGAATTATAAATATGCCACAATCAAACATACTAAAGAAGCTAGTTACCCGGTCAAGCAATAGTTCTCCAAGTACAAAATCAGCTATGTCATTGGGCACTCAGTGGCACCAAATATAAGCTTATGAACCCCATCTTACATGTGACACATGTAAGATATGTTTGGTTCACCGTAGACCTGTCAAATATATGCAAAATTTAGTGATGATAAATCATCGGATAAACAATGAAGCATATGATATATCAAATCGAAGATTGAGGTGTCTAGTTTATGGTGTAAAATTTTGAGGGACATTGGACTTGTAGTTAAGTGCAGAAAATTTTGTGAGTGATGGATGTTCGGGTTGTTTGGAGTTGGTTGGCAACGTTGCTTGTCCACCTTCAAACGGCGATAACCGGAGCTAACGAGCTTGGAATCGAGTGTGTGATAGCTTGTTAGAAAGATAATTTAATAAGGAAAAAGAATAACCTGGAGTCTAGGTCTGGATTTTTGTTTTGTGTTCGTAGGAAATTAATTAGTGAATCTTGTTAAGTTTGGTAAAAACGTAAAAGTAAGGAATTGGCTAAGTGGGTTTATGGGAACCCCTTAGTATCTTATATGTAGCAAAGTAAATTATATAAATAGTTTAAGTAAGTCTTCCGCTAGTGTTTCAGTTACGATCACAACTTTTAATTATTACGTTTTTTATATTTTAACTATTTGCGTAATAATCGGAAAAAGTTTATTCGCATTTTTATAAATGAATTGCTGTGATTGTAACTGCGCTTAATATCATAATTAATATTAACAATACCGGTATACAACGGGCTGTTACATTTTATGGTATCAGAGCAGTTTTGTTAGGGAACTCTGATAGTGCATAACTGTATCTTGTGTTGCATAGCTATCTGTGAACTGTTTATGATTACTGCATAGGTGATTCCTCAGTGTGAGTCTGATCAACTCATTCCTTTGTGTTACTGTGCAGATATCATGAGTAGGGCACGGGGTCACCGTGGAGCTAGGGGTGCAGGTCGTTTAATTGCACAGGATCCTCTTACTGCAGCTATGAATGCTCTGCAGAAGGAGGCTGCTGCAAATAGAAATATGACTGAGACCCTGATGAAAAATAATCAGGACATGATGCATGCCTTTATGAATGAGTTAAGGGCAGAGAGGGCTCGGAACAGGAGGGATGACTCTCCTCCACATACTGCTACGGAAACTAATACCCGTATGCCATCTGTCACTCCTCAGCATGAGGGGAGTGGTGTTATTTGTCACTCTGGTGAGGCTAGTCACCACACTACTGATCCTACATATATCCCAGAGCCTTCTGTGGATCCTTCTTCTGTTGCTCAGACATCTGGGGCTGCTGGACAGGGTGCTGCTGGGCAGAGTGTTGTGATACAGGGTGCTGCTGGCACTGATGAGCAGAGACTCATTTCTTTCCGGAAACATAAACCGCCATCATTTCAGGGGTCAAGGGACCCGAAGGTAGTGACTGCTTGGTTAAGGGGAATGGACAAGATATTCCAGGTTATGGGGTGTCAGGACCCCCAGAGGTTGCTATATTCTGTTTATATGCTCGAGGGAGATGTGCACGAGTGGTGGTATACTACATCTCAACCTTTTATTATTCAGGGGGAAGAAATTACCTGGGCTTTATTTGAGAGGCTGTTTCATGAGGAATACTTTCCCAGTGATATTCGGGAGGTCAAATAGGGTGAATTTGAGAAATTGGTACAGGGTACCATGACAGTGGAGGCCTATGTGGCGAAGTTCAATGAATTAGTAAAATTTGCTAACTATGGGGGTGTACTGCCGACTACTGAGTTTTTATCTGCCAAGTTTCAGAGAGGTCTTAATGAGAAAATTTCGAAGAGAATGTCAAATATTGCTGTGAGAAATTTTGCAGATCTGGTGACCCAATGTAAACGGGTTGAAAGTGTTTATAACCGTTATCCCAAGTCTGGTCCTTCGAGGACATCTGGTCCTTCTGGTAATAATAATAACAGGGGTGGCTACTATCAGAACAATAATAGAGGTAGGGGGTTGCAGGTAAGGCAGCCTCCAGGTCAGTTTAAGAGAGGTGGTGGTCAAAGGAGTGGGTTCAATGATAGGGGTTCAAATCCTCGTTGTCATAAATGCAAAAGGTTTCATCAAGGGCCGTGCACTGTGGCCCCAAATGCTTGTTTTAAATGTGGAAAGGTTGGGCATTACGCCAACAATTGTAATAGTAATACTGGGCAGGCTGCGAATCTGCAGGCCTTGCCATCTGCTCCTACGGTTGGGCGTGTCTACACTATAAATGTTCAGCAAACTGCTAAGGCGCCCAATCTGGTTAAAGGTATAATTTTTATCTCAAATATTGATTTGTCTGTGTTATTTGATTCGGGAGCGACGCATTCGTTCGTGGCTGAATATGTTGCAAAGGGATTGGGATTGAAAGTGTCACGGATGTTTCCCCCTATGCGTATTACGACTGCTACGGGAGAGGTTAGTGATTCCTCCTTTGTTTGTAAAGAGGTTGGGTTTACCTATGAAGGCAGGGGTTACACTATTGATTTAATTATCTTGCCCCTGGCCTCTGTTAATTTGATATTGGGTATGGATTGGCTATCTCAAAACTGCGCAATGATTGATTGTTGCGGGAAGAGGTTGATACTTGCACATGAGAGACCCTTGGTGGGTCCGTCTCCTTTTCTGTCTATGTGCCAAGCTGTTAAAGCCTTGAAGGCTGGGGATCAGGGTTATATTTTCTTGGGTGGACTAGTGGGTGGTAAGGAGATTGAGATTTCTACGATTCCGGTGGTTAATGAGTTTGTGGATGTATTCCCTGATGAGATACCGGAATTTCCACCTGAGAGAGAGATTGAGTTCTCGATAGAGTTGTTGCCTGGTGTGGGGCCTATTTCCTTGGCTCCATACCGGATGTCGCCATTAGAGTTGGCAGAGTTGAAGAAACATATAGAGGAGCTGTCTGCAAAGGATTTCATCAGACCTAGTGTGTCTCCGTGGGGAGCACCAGTAATATTTGTGAAAAAGAAGGATGGAACCATGAGATTGTGTACTGACTATCGGCAATTAAATAAAGTGACGGTCAAGAACAGGTACCCATTGTCGCGTATTGATGACTTGCTGGATCAGTTGAGGGGTGCCTGTGTATTTTCTAAGATTGATCTCCGGTCCGGATACCATCAAATTCGGATTAAACCGGAGGATGTGCCTAAAACAGCATTTCGTTCTAGATATGGACACTACGAGTATCAGGTGATTCCTTTCGGGCTTACTAACGCCCCGGCGGTGTTCATGGACTATATGAATCGTATTTTCAAACCGTATTTGGATCAGTTTGTAATTGTATTCATCGATGATATCTTGATTTATTCTAAGAGTAAGGAGGAGCATACAAAGCATTTGAGGACTGTGTTACAGATACTAAAGGATAAAAAGTTGTATGCGAAACCGTCAAAGTGTGAATTCTGGTTATATGAAGTGCAATTTCTAGGTCATGTTATTTCTGAAAGGGGTGTTGCTGTGGATCCGAATAAGATTGAGGCTGTGATGGACTGGGAACGACCGAAAACTGTTACAGAGATTCGAAGCTTTCTGGGTCTCGCTGGGTATTATCGACGATTTATTGAGGGGTTTTCCACAATGGTACTGCCATTGACCCGATTGACACGAAAAGATACTCCTTTTGTGTGGACTCAGGAATGTGAGAAATATTTTTTGAACCTTAAAGAGAAGTTGACTACGGCTCCGGTGTTGACCCTCCCCGATCTGGAAGGTGAATTTGAATTATACTATGATGCGTCCAAGAGAGGTTTGTGGTGTGTATTGATGCAAGAGAAAAGAGTGGTTGCTTACACTTCAAGATAGTTAAAACCGCATTAAGAGAATTATCCGACGCACGATTTGGAGCTTGCTGCTATAGTGTTTGCCTTAAAAATCTGGAGGCATTTTTTGTATGTGATGAAATTTGCTGTGTTCAGTGATCACAAGAGCCTAAAGTATTTATTTGATCAGAAAGAATTGAACATGAGACGGCGGAGATGGGTTGAATTTTTAAAGGATTATGACTTTGAGTTGAAATACCATCCGGGTAAAGCTAATGTGGTAGCAGATGTTGAGTAGGAAGTCTGTAAGTGTGTCCCAGTTAATGTTGTGGGATCGTGATCTAATTGAACAATTCCGTGATTTGAAGTTGGTGGATGTCTTTATAGGCAGTATTGAAGAATTCAGATGCTTACAGGTTGAGAATGAATTACATGAGAGGATTAGAGAGAAACAAATTCTAAATGATAGTAGTAAGTATCGGTATAGCATTAAATGAACAAGGATTATTAACATAGCAGGGCAGGATAGTTGTGCCCAAAGAATTAGCCAAGGAAGTAATGACTGAGGCCCATAAGAGTCAGTATGCTGTACACCCGGGTGCCACAAAAATGTATCAAGATTTGAAAACTAAGTTCTGGTGTCCTGGGATGAAAAAGGATGTAGCTGAGTATGTATTAAGGTGCTTGATTTGTCAGAAAGTTAAAATAGAACATCAGAAACCTGTAGGGTTACTTCAGCCATTGGACATACCAGAGTAGAAATGGGAGAGCATCTCTATGGATTTTGTTGTTGGTTTGCCTCGGACTCAGGCCGGTTACGATTCAATCTGGGTTATAGTGGACAGACTTACGAAGTCTGCACATTTTCTGCCAGTGCGAGTGGACTTCTCTACGGAGAAATTAGCAAAGTTATATGTGAAGGAGATTGTAAGACTCCACGGAGTACCGGTTAGCATTGTTAGTGATCGGGATCCGAAATTTACTTCTCATTTTTGGGGAGCCTTACAGCAGGCTTTTGGCACTCAGCTTCGGCTGAGCACTGCGTATCACCCGCAGACTAATGGTCAGACTGAGAGGACCATACAGACATTAGAGGGTATGTTGAGAGCTTGCTCACTTGAACAGTGTACTGCTTGGGATAGATATTTATCATTGGTGGAATTTTCGTATAATAATGGTTTTCACTCCAGTTTGGGCATGGCACCATATGAGGCATTGTATGGGCGGAGATGTCGCACTCCTACTTGTTGGACAGAGGTAGGTGATAAAGAGAGATTTGGGCCGGATTTTGTGCAAGAAACTACAGCACAGATAGAAATGATTAGAGAAAAGCTTAAACAGGCACAGAATCGACAGAAAAGTTAATATGATAATAGACACAGACCGCTGGAATTTGAAGAAGGTGATCACGTATTTGTACGGTTATCTCCAATTACTAGTGTTGGGCGTGCATTGGGCGTGAGGAAGCTGAGTCCTCGTTTTATTGGGCTGTATCAAATAATGAAGAGAGTTGGACCAGTGGCCTATCAGCTTGCCTTTCCCCCACAGTTGTCAAATCTACACGATGTTTTTCATGTACCGCAGCTGTGGCGTTATATTCCGGATGAATCACATGTGGTGATACCGGACGATATCGAGATTAGAGAGAACTTAAAGATTCCTATAGGTCCTATTGAGGTCCTTGACCACAGTGAAAAGAAGCTTAGAAACAAAGTGATACCGATGCTAAAGATTCAGTGGGAAGGACGTACACCTGAGGAAGCTACTTGGGAGCGGGAGGACGAGATTCTCCGGCTATATCCTGAGTTAGTGGACAGGTATGAATTAATTTTGCGGACAAAGTTCTAAAAGGTGGGGTGATTATAACACCTCACAATTCTAAATTAAGTAATTAAAGTATTAAGTGAGTAATTAAGTGATGGATTAGTGAAAATCCCAAAGATTAGGCCAAAATAAAAAGAAAGGGCAAAACGGTAATTAGCCAACACGCAACCCTAGGAAGATAAAATTGAGTAGAAGGTCTCAGATGATAAAAATAATCCTGGAAATGGATTCAGAACGAAAAATTGAGTGGATAGTCAAGTTGCAGAAAAATCAGTGAATAGTGTTTTTCGCGGGTAAAAATATTGTAGTAAGATTGCACCGTAAAATGTGCCAGTGGAATTTTGAGCTCTAGGTTTCAAATATGATTTATAAATGGTCTATAGAAATAGGAAATATGATTTCTGATAATATTTGATGAATTTAAGTCAATTTGTGGAAGCGTGCCAACGGCGCGCGCTGTAGCTTAAAACAGTGTTTTCTCCGAACAACTGGAAAGCTCCGGATTCATCTGAGTAAGTATAATTAAAGAAGTTTAGTTAATATTAAAAATTAGAATTTCTAAATAGGTTTTGAATTTGTGGACGTTTAGTGGTGATCGGAGGGAAATTCGGATGAGTTTTAAATCGCGTGGGACCCGCTCCCACTTAAGTCACTTAAAGTACCTAAAACTACTATTCATCACCACTTTCCTCCCTTTTTCTCTCTCCCTCCAGCGCGCACAGCCCCTCCCCCTTTCTCCTCCATGCAAGTTTTTCTTCTCCTTCAAAACCAACCAAAACTTAACCAAATTCAACAAAGTTTGTCTTGAATCTTGATGGAAAACACCTCCTGAATCCATTGGTGGCCTTGTTTAGCCTTGTAAGT
>JAVKPL010003886.1:0-21177 GCA_032173675.1 Gastrolobium villosum
CATCACCATTTGTCGCTGTATACGGAAGCACTGGCTTGACATAATCATCGAATAGTTCCTGAAGACCATCCTCAACAATTCTTATCCCTGACTCAGCCTTGTCACTAAATAAGTAAACAAAGGTGGATTCCACAAATTTCATTTTACACCTCGGATCCATGGCTACAGCAACTGCCAACATTAACCAACTTTCCGCCCAATATTGCTCAAACTTCACTTTCAAAGGCATAATCAAACTACTGCAAAAAGGATCCTGGCTGAAGGCTGCAAGATTCAACTCCACCAAAAGTTTTGTCACTTCAGGGAAAAATAAGTTTGCAGTTGGGTATGGTTGGACAAATAAAATGTTAGTCGCATCATACAAATACTTCAAATATACACAGAGAGTTTCTACTTGCTGCCAGTCATCCATTGTTAAAGTTATTCTGTAATCAGGATCAGAGGCATAAGACCAAACAAAGACTTGTTTTAACTCGCAAGCAGCAACAAGCATATGATAGACTGTGTCCCATTTATTTTGGTCATCAATTGAAAGCTCCACCATACTAGGGATTTGAAGTTGTTGCCTCACCTCAAAGAACTTCTTTTCATGAGATTTCATGTAATTTACACTCTCACGAACTTTACCAATAGTTTCTCTCATTGCCCCCAATGCATCTAATGCAAGGCGACTAAGCACACGAGCATAACAGTTTTGGCTTAATAATTGGCCATCGAGGATCGAAGGGCTTTTAAGAGAGAGGAGATCCCTTAGTTTTCTCATCAAAGCCTCATTGCCATTGGAGAAGAGTTTATCGAGTGCAAGAGTAAATACCCGACCCTCCAAATGCCAGTCACTTAGGGAGCTTACTATGGTTTGATTTAAGGAAACGTCAGAATCAAGAAATGGCAGCATCACAACATTAAGAATGGGATGATGCAACTTCCAATTAACATCAATGAAGTGTCCCCGAAGAAAAACGTAGACCGGTGTCTGGTTTGAAGTCCATACGTCCAAGGTGAGGTTGACTCGCCCGGGAATCCCATCGATAAGATTCAACAACTTTTGCTTTCCTGTAAGATACATATCAACACAATCCTCTTGGACAGCATTAAAGCTCGGTGGATTGAACTTGGGTTGAAGTGTGCGCAACAAATCAATGAAACCTTGGTCTTCCACCATATGAAGTGAATAATCATGCAAAATAATCATTTTAGCAATCTTATTCTTGCAGCCATCCTGATCAAATGAGATAGCAGAAGACTTAGGTTTTGTTCTTGCCCGTTTCTTTGGTAGATTAGCACCAGTTTTAGGACATGTGGTTTGTCGATCTTTCTGACAAAGGGGGATGTGTCTCCTGAGATGGCTAGTGCCAGTTAGCTTTGAATCTTTCATATACACAAATGATATATTGCACTTATTACAATAAGCCCGGCCAAATCCATGTCCATTCATTTTCACAGTGAAGTGCTCCCACACATTAGATCTCATTCTCCCAAGCCTTTTTTGTGTTGTTTCTGGTTCAGGTATTCTCAACTCCATCACAGAACAACAGATATAATCCTATAAAACAAAAAAGACTCAAACAATTAGAAGAGCCTAATTAAACATTGATTCAACCTGAAAATACATTACCAATATATTTATTTAATTTTAATCATCTGAGATAGAAATAGTATTATATAAATATGAAGGCAATGCAAAATAGATTGTTACAAAACAAAAAAAACTAGTGGTCCTTGTTTTCAGAACAACGGAAAGCAAAAGTTTTAAATTATTATGTTGCCTTTTTTTAGAATCGGAAAGCAAAATACATTGTTTCTATGCACACGCTTAACGCTATATACATTGTTTCTACGCAAAATACATTGTTTCTACGCACATGAAATAAATTTAATATAAAAAACATAACTATAGTTTCTTAAGCATCGAGATTACATCAAACAAGTATTCATATAACGCTAAGTCTAACCTTTGACATCTAGTGATTAGGATTGCCTGGTCTCCGTGTTGGCTACCTTTTAGAAGAAAAGTGATTGGGGAAAAAAAAGCGATTGGTAAACAAAGGAAAATATTAATAAAATCAAAATCAACAAAAGTTTGAAGTAAGAAGAGAGAAAGTAGAGAATAAGAGAAATAGAGGAATGTTGAGAATTGGGAAGTGATTCGATTTGGTTAGGTTAAGCTCCTATTTATAGCTGAAATTTTGAAACTGAGACATTAATTACAGGTAATATCAACGGTTATCACATTTATTTTAGTTATAAAAAAAGCAGGTAAAATCAAATGTCATCATAATTATTTTAATTGTTATTAATATATTAATGGTTACAAAATCAATACAAATAATTATTGTTATTTTAATTGTTATTAACAATTTAGGAAACATTATTATAATAAAGATATTGCCAAAATTCACGTTTTATTTATTTATGATCATAGAAATATTGCGGAAGCTAATCTAAAACTAATTTGGGGAAATGTTACCGCCACACCTGTACAGGGACAAGTGCAAGGCTCTTTATTACATTCATAAATATTACAAAAAATCATAAACTTTGTTTTATACATAAAATTTAGAACTAGCTGGAAATTCTCTGAGTCATTATCTTCACTGCCCACTGCTAGCCCGATTCCTTTGTAACCTGATTCACTGAAACTTTGCTCCCCTGTGAAGGATCATTACAGTCAAACAAACACAAACAGTCAGCAGAGCTGGTAATCCCAATCAAAATACAATTAATGTAAATAATAATGAAATTAAATCAAATATCAATATATATAATCAAATAGTGATCAAATCAATGACATTCACAACTCAATGACATTCATCGTAATCAAATCAAATATCAAATTCAATATTTATCATATATATTCTAATCATAATCACATCAAATTATCAGCTTCAACATATATTCACATCGAATCAAATATCCTTCATAATCTTTATTAAGTTTAATTTTTTTATAACATTATTAAGTTTATTTAGTGGAGTAGTGGGAAGAGAACCATGGTAGACCTGGGAAATAACCATTGTTGCCAGTCTACCCCGTGACCCTGGAAATAACCACTGTTGCCAGCCATGTATAATCAAAATTGGCCATCATCAAAATATCAAATCCTAGTGTGATACAAATTGAAGGCAAAAGTTGCTACAAATTGAAGGCAAAAGTTGCTGGTGCCGAGCGCTAAAACGTTCAACACAGAACATTTTAGCGCGTTGCTGCAAACTAAGGACGAAAGTTGCTGGTGCTGAGCGCTAAAACGTCCACACAGAACGTTTTAGCGCGCTGCTGTTGGAAAAGTTTGGGGTTTTGGGCCCTAAAACCTCCTGATCAAACGTTTTAGCGCCCTGTGTGGGAAAAGACTCTAGTTTCGAACGCTAAAACGTTCAAATCAAGTGTTTTGGCGTTGGAGTCAGTTGGAAGCAGTTGGGCATTAACCAGACATGGACGCTAAAACGCCCATCAAGAACGTTTTAGCGCCCAATGCACTTGAAGATTGAAGACTTACTATCATGACAACGGAGTTTGATCTTTCTTCTTCTCTTGTCTTTATTTCAATTATGTCTGAGCAGAGTCCTTTGTAGTCTGATTCAATGGAACTCAAGCGTGAATTTATGAATGGTTAATTAGATATTTTGTTTATCTACTATGTGATTGTATGAAGTTGTCTTGATTAATTCTTCATGTTAAAGGAATAGTGTAGAACAAACATGTTTACATTGTTCTATATTTGACAACTTTATCATCAATGTTTTAGTAGTCAAGACATTGATGCTAGGATACTGATGTTGTAAGAACCCGTACCGTTAATTAAGGTGATTAGTGAATTAATTATGATAATTAAAAAATAATTCCATAATTGACCCTAATAAATATTAGTGGGCTTAAATAATTATACTAAGTGGGTAAAAATGCTGAAAGTCGCTTTTCGGAAGAAAAGTGCAGATACCGGTTCTGCTACCCGGTATAAATGCGTATTGGAAAAGTATCCCGGAAAATTATAACGAATGCATGATAATTACTAGAATATTATGTAGGACTTGTAAAACAAGTTTCAAGTCAAAATAATGTAATCTGATGCCAGAACTGATACTGGCTATGGAAAAGCGCGTACCGGAAAGGTGCTTCGAAAAATAAAATAAAAATATGAAAAATCTTAGAAAAATGTCTAGGTCTAGATTCCAAAGTTTGGGATCAGGATCTTTTGCGTTGCTATTAAGGCCAATACTGCGCGTTAGGTGACCAATTGCCTATATATATTACTACTAAGGGCACAAAACCCTAGGCCATACTCTTTCTTACGTGACTTGTGGCTGATCAGCCTTCTCCTTTGTGCTCCTTTGCTGCCTTCTTCACCTTGGAGGCCAAGAAGCCATCTTTCCTCTTGGCTTCTTCATCAAAACACCTTGTGAGGGTGGGTATGTGACTTGTGAGTGTGGAGAGTTATTTTTGGGAGTGTCCAGCCACTGTGTGTGAGGGTTGAGGGGCTGAGTTAGTGTTCATTTGGTGAGAGCTCTTATTCTTGGCTTGTGAAGCTCCAAGGAGCTTCCTTTGTGTTGAAAGGGCCAAGCTTTGCACCATTTTCGTACACCATTTTGTGGCCTGAGTTGAGGAGCTGTTGGGGAGCTCCAAGAGCACACATTACTCTGTTTTGAGCTTTGGTAAGGTATAATGTGTATGAACCTAAAACAGATTAAAGATGCATGCTTTAACGTGTACATGTGTTAAAAGTTGAATCTTTGGAGTGGATATTCACGAAATGCAGAAACTGCATTCTGTCGTGAGATATCCGGAAAAATAAATGGTGAGTAATACTTCTCTTGTATGTATTTGTTGACAAATAGATTTATTTTACAGGTCATTGAAAAAGCAGTTGACGTCGGAGCAGATAGTAGTCAATTTCCCACTAGGTGGATATTTCATTCACGTGAAAAAAAGGCCGGCAAGGCTTTTGTTGATGGTTTGCTCCCTCACTTTGTGTAAAAAAAAATTCTTTTTAGCATTATTTGGTGCAACATGACTGGTAACGCTATCTTTCTAATGTTTTGCGCTGCTTATATTTTAATTTGTGTGTAATTCCACTAAAAAAATTACATTAAATTCAATAACTTGTTTTCTTGATTGGTTTGATTCACTATTTTTGAAATCAATGTGAAACTTTAAGCATCAAGATTGTATCAATCCCAGGCTTGTTTTGCCATTTCTGATGAGATTGTGGATAGAAAGTTTGAGTTCTTGTATTTGACTTTATATTAAGGAATGATCCCATTATTAGTGATTTTTTTGAACATTCAACCGTGGAAAGTGGCATTGGAAATTTGGAATAAAGATATTATTTATTGATCACTTCAAATTTGAAAAATGAAAGTATCATGCATGCATCATTGAGGATTCCATTTTAAAATTCACAGGTTTCTTCTGTTAAGTCAAGCTTTGCTACTACTTTTTTTTTTTTTTTTGCAAATTTTATTAAAAATTAAGTATACTGATCTCCAATTTTAGGATTGTGAAATTGCAATGCTTTAAGGTGGGTTTCTAAAAGTGGGTGATATTGGCTCTGTTTGATTTCAGTTTTCCAAAACAGTTTTTTAGTTTTCAGAACAAAAAAACTCGTTTGGTAAGACCTGTTTTGTAAAAAAATGTTTTGAAAACTATAACTATTTTTTTGTTTTTAGAATCAAATTTAGAGAACATGTCTGAGTTGTTTTTGTTTTCTGTTTTTGTTTTTAACTTTCAAAAAGAAAAAAAAAACATAGAAAATAACAGTTTCCATAACTATTTTATAAAACAGTTTTAAGAACAAAAAAATCAGAACACAATCAAACAGACCCATTGTCTTTTCTTATTTGTCTCTGTGGTTGTTGCGTAGGATCGAACTAAAACATGATGTACTTATCTATAATCAATTTCTTCGTACTTTTTTATTTACTCAGTTTCTTTTCTACTGCTTAAATATTGGATGAAATGTACCCCGCTTCCATTCCAAGAATAATAAATGAAAATATATATCTTTTATTGCATGTCCGAACGTTAATAAATTTTCATGTGATAGCAGGGAAAAAAATTGACTTCATCACTGCTGGTGGGAGGGTATGCCATTCTGAACATTGCCCTTAATTGTTTTTTATTTATTTTTTATTTTTATCATATTTTATGTCTCTCTGATCTACAAATTATGTTTGCTCGTAGACTACTGCTTTCGTGCCAGAGTTGCAAAAGTGAAGTGGATCACAAGATGCAAAAGAAACTGGTAAGCCTAGGAGGCAAACCTTGTTATAAAAGACAGAGGGTGATATCAAATCACTATTGCCCTGAACGCATGTATTTGACAGAAGGGGTAGATGATCAGAGTTATCACTGTGTAATAAAAAATAAGAACAGACTTACTTGTAATGCGAATACATAATTAGTCAGAAGAATGTATGCAGGAGAGGATTGAATCCGAGCCCACAGAACGTGTCTCCTTAAGACAATTTGCCCCCTCACTGATGCCTAAGGTTGATGGACACTTGTCTCCCAGGATAAAACGGATTCCGTCTGAAGAATGGTGGCACTACCAATCAACAGCCCAAACGAACACAACAGAATTGAATCTGGCAGCAGTGGTGATGGAATGCAATCTTATTGGAGACACCAAGGAATGGTGGGTGGACACTGGGGCCACCAGACATGTCTGCTCAAACAAGAGGATGTTCTCCTCCTATACTTGTAACAGCCCGTTACGTACCGGTATTGTTAACATTGATTATGATATTAAGCGCAGTTACAATCACAGTAATTGGGTTAATTAAATTACGGGCAACTTTTTTTTTCTTTTATCATATTCCTTTTTCCGTAATCAATTAAAACAACACTATAATTGTAATTGCAATACGCGGAAGCATTCAGCTTAACAACATCACTAATCTTTCTTTTTATTCAACTCATTTAAACCCATCAACTTATTCTCATTTCTTACCAAGTTCTAGCCCTTTACATGGTTTCAAACCATGTACCAATTGGAGTTCTACCCACCAAGTTAAACCCCTTTCTTTTAGTCTAGAAAAACCTGAATTTTCGTAAATTACACTGTGGTAATCGATTACCAGTGGGTGGTAATCGATTACCACCTATCAAAAATGAGACAGTAGCTAAATTTTCACCTCCTCTGTTCTGGTAATCGATTACCAACCTTGGGTAATCGATTACCTCACATGGTAATCGATTACCAAGCCTCAGTAATCGATTACCAGTGAAGACAGTAGCCAAATTTCGTCCCCTGTTGCATGGTAATCGATTACCATGCTTGGGTAATCGATTACTATGCAGCAAAAGTGACAGATTACAGCATTTTAAGCCCACAAAGGGTTGTGTAATCCATCCCAAACACCTTAGTACTCCACACAACACTTAAACATACTATAATGTAGGCTATAGGACCTTCAAACAAGCATTTTTATACAATCATACATCATTTACAAGTCTTTAATATAATGGCCATTTTACATCAAATATGAACCATTTTACAACATCATTCATTAAGGCCTCAATACAAGAAAGGTGGCAATGGACAAGTCCCATGCTCACTCAAATATACAATAGGTTCCAAGGTCATACAGATACATCAAATTTAAAAGACTTAACAAGTAGTCATGAACATACAAAGGCATGGCATTTTCAACATGCACAAGTTCATGATCTAAGTCTAAAGCATAAAACATATGCAATGTGTGTCCCAATCCAATGCTCATCACATGGTGCCTCTAATATGCACCTCATGCTCCACTCTTCCAGGCTCAACCTGACCTGAAATGATGCCCCAAAACACGGGGTGAGATATATAAATATATCTCAGTAAACCAAGGGCCCTGGAGGTTTCTCCACCCCATGGCTCACTCAATGTGCAAATATAACATCATGTAATATGCAAGCAATACAATATCACCAACCAATTGGAGACAACCCAAGAACATCCACGCATGGATTCATGTTCAAGGCTCCATCATATAACTCCCGAGACAATCCTAGAGCTTCTCCCATGGTTGAGAAAACTCCATGGCCAACCCAACCGGAACTCCTCAAGAGACCTATCCGGCGGATGTCCCCCGTTTGGCTCATCCTGGTGTCGCTCCCATGAGTCGACCCCATGGCATACCCAACTGGCACTTCGCCATCGAAATGATCCAGCGGATGTCCAAACCCAACACACGTCAACTGGCCAGTGACCAAACAATTTTTCATACAATCCAAGCAATATGCACACAAGCACATAATTACACAATGCCATAAACACATAATCCAACCACAACCTTCCACTAGGTGTGGTGGAGCACACAAGGGCTAAACCCCAGTTCCAAAGGTTACCTCAACACCGAGCCCATGCTCCATACGTAAGCTCCAAGCTTACCCGCTTCCAAAGCGTCCAAAAGAGGCAACCTAGATAATCCACAACATGATTATCAAACCATTTCCAATTCAATCATTTAATCTCAAGTAATCATTCATTTTACTTCAATCTCTTTTATAGATCAATTTACCAAATACATCATGAATCACACATTCTTTCTTCTCATTCCACTATAACACACTATACCATCATCCAATTAAACATCATTTTATATCATACCATCTCAACTACACCACTTTTACATCATTTTTCCTCCAAACCCCTCTATGGTTCGAATTCCTCAAAGGTTCATTCTACAAGGTTTTCAATTCCATTTTAACACACACACTAATCATATAATCACATTATCAACCTATACCAATGGTCCATCATTCAATTATTCAATTACACCACATAACAATTTTCATGAAATTCCCACAAATTTTCCTAAGTTAAAGACCCAACTTTTTCACCAAAATTTATCATAGCACTTCTAGCTTACAAGCATCATTCTAAGGCATTTTCATCTAATAGCATTTTTCCATTTGGGCTCTCTATCATCACACATCTAGAATTAAAGATTCAAAGCATAATTTCTAGATCTACCAAATCAACCACAAAGATACCACGAATATACTCACCATCAAGTGTATGAACACCACCAAGGCTTCACTACTCCAAAGGAAGATCAAAACTCCAACAAAACTCCAAGAACCACAATGGTTCGGATCTGTCCATGCCCAAAAACGCAGCAAGGGGGCGGTTCCATGGCTAGAGAGTACCACCAATGGCTTTAGAAGGTTGTTTGCATCAAATTTCAAGCCAAAGATCACTTGATTTGGTTGAGAAATGAGCAAGTTACAAAGAAAAGGGATTTTGGAGCCTTTTTGGCCATGGAGGCTGCACCTCACGGGAAAGAAGAGAGGGAGGGGAGAGAAATGTTGTGTAATTGTGACTTTCAAGTCACTTAAACCACCCGCGGGTCCCACACGCGTTTTAACTTTAATCCCGATAAAATTTATGATCACAAATTCTTAATCTACATATTTTTCCAGTCCATGTCATATTTTTCTTTCCTCAAAATACTCATAAAACTTTCACACTTATCGGTACACTCGTACCGCAGTATCTTTCACTTAAAAAGTCACTATTCATCACTTTTTCACAATTTTGCCTATTCACTCAATTTTACGTCCTGATTCCATTTCCAGCATTATTTTTGTCATATTAAATCTCTAACTCCATTTTTCCATGCCTCGGTTTACGTTTTTGGCAATTTACCATTTTGTCCTTTTTGCCCATTTTGGCCATAATTCTCTGATTTTCACTAATCCATCAATTCTAACTCATATTCTATCAACTAAATTCACATTTAATTTTATGAGATGTTATATTCACCCCACCTTTTAGGAATTTTGTCCGCAAAATCAACTATGCACATATGCTAACTCAGGATACAGCCAGAGAATCTCAGTCCCCCGTACCCAAGAAGCTCCATCAAGTGTGCGGACACCAAGATAAATATTTACATTTCTATCTTTTGGCTTTTCAGCCACATTTCACAATGGCCTTGCATTTCAAAGGCCCAGAGGAAGACTTCAAGTCCTCCACAATTCCAATCTCAACCGGTGGCACCACATGTGACCAACCGGAGCGCACCACACAGTTGTGCACTTTCTCTGCTTTACCAAGCCCATTACTCATCACAGGTCGGACTATCTAGCACATATGGCCCATAATTTCTCTTGGCAGGTTTTCCTACCTAGTTAACATATCCACAACTATGCCTATAGGATCATACCACCTTCTGTTCAATCTGTGCCACACAGGCAACTATTACTATCTGACACATTACAGCCACCATTTTCCTTATCTGACTTTTATTTCTACGGAGTGTTAACTCTCGTCATCAATTTTTCCACATTTCTTATTCCACATTAAACACTATTATGGAATCTCACAGCCTCTCAGTGCAATTCACCGAGTAATCATCTAGTTCACGCTCACTATACTTTCATTTTCTGAGGGACAAATCCCCATTTTTGGCACTTAGGCACAACTCGTATATACACATTTTTCTTTTCTCATGTTCTCAACCTACGACGTACAATTTCATCTTAGTATTTTATCTTTAACAAGCACCATACCTGTGCTCAACTTTCGAACCCAGCCCTACAGGTTTACCAATTATCGCCAAAACACAACGGCGGATCACTTCCTCAAAACATTTTACTGCTATCCAATGGACCACACATTATAATTTATACACTACATCGGCTAATTCAAAGCCTTCATCCAAGGATTCACTCATTACTTTTCATACACTAAATCATACTTGCAATTTCAACTAATCCTCTCAAAACTTAACACATAGGTTCATCATTGATTTCTCACATTTAAGGCAACATGCCTAAGGTCTCAACTAACAATTTTCTTTAATTACCGTCCCATACTCATGTTATCAGTTTCACATGTATTTCATTCTATACACCTCACCTTCATCATCATTTCATTCCACCAGTATGTATCATTCCAAGGTCACATATCACCTCTTTCTCATACCTGTCCCATCATATAGGGATTTTCAAAGCCTATTTATCATGCCACAAGGACTAAATCCATCACTATCATTACTTTCATAATTTCATATTGGCTATTACACAAGTCTCTCGGACTATACAAAGTGCTACTAGCACACTCAATCACATCTCTTGATACCTAGCCACAAACAACATCACCATTGTGTATTTTCAACACATCTCTCACTATAGTTTACATCTATACAACTTCATCAGTGACTCTACCCCCAGGGTAAAGATGTCAACCTTTCATTTCACCGAATACCATTCGATTTAATCAACTAGTATCACACCTTCTTACTCGACTACATCACAATTTATCACTTATTAAAATCCTTGGCCACTCAGGCCACCAACTTAGCTTAACCTCTCGCCATCACAAGCCTTTCCATAAAACTTTGACTCAATCCATCAGTACTAATCAATCTTTTTCCATCCCCCTCACATAGGGTGATAATCCAATAATTCACTTCACAATTTCCGGAAACCACAATTCCATACTACCACACTTGGTATACACTCATGCACATCTCCAAGTGCTCAATTTCATAATTCAAACCACCATCTCATGGCACCTCACACATCTCATCATATTAGGCATATTACTGTTCACTTAATTTATCCAAAATTCACTTCTTGCGTTCCTCACAAGATACAATTCTCTAATGCAATGGGTAAGAACATCCTTAGGTTTAACCCTTCGAGCTCTTGCTGTCCTAAGGGCCCCAGGTGCAATGCCTCACCAATCAGAGAATCTGTCCTTATAATTCACGCAAGAAGGGGTAACATGCCAACGGCTGTACTAACAGTCCCATTAACACAAGGTTCTACCTCACACTATATTACGTATACCAGATAATAATAATCTCCGGGAACATAATCCATACGGAGATAACCATATAATCCGGGCATATAAGCCACACAAAGATAAACACATTCACATCAAATCCGTGTATAACGGCAAACAGAGTCTTATATAGGTACATAATGGTATACTAATTATATCTTACTTTTGCACTATGCACTACAACTTTCCAATATGGTTCTTTTCTCAACAATATACTCATTTCACTTGACTAGTCATTAGTCTTAGTCCATAACACCATCATCACCACAAGATTCCAACATATTTCTCATTCTTTGACACATAATTCTCAACTCTTAATAGTACCCATATTTGGTACAGTTCTAATCCGTTGTCCATCATGACTCATAGCAACTATGCTCACACTGTAGAAAATCCATTTCAGTAGAATAACTTCACTTTTCACCTCAATATTTCACTATGACACCAAGGGTGCCATCATTTAACAGTCCATGCATTCTGCGCATCGGGACCACCAGATAAATTCTAACTTCGAGCAGCGCTCGCCTGGGACTTCCAAGAGCAACACCTCTTAGGATTCAATCCTCAAGGGAAACCCAGGACAATATTAATTGTCACATTATTACCAACATGTGTGCCATGGTATAACTTGCACACCGGGACTCCATCATGAATCCCATACCACATTGAGCATCCAATGACACTCCAAAGAGACAATCTCTTCCAACATTTCCCATCATAGGGAATTTCACTTACATCATTACTCTTTTACCAAAAATAATTTTTTTTTTCTTTTTCCATAGAGTTTACTAACTCAAAACAACACAATTATACATTTAGGCACCCCGGCCTTCACAATACATATATATACATATATACATATATACACACTAGCACTTAGCCATCACAGGATTACTATCCCCATATAATTAAACCACATCCTCCAATTTGCAATGCTCCACAACATTATGGAAGCATATTAGTATAATAAATACACCACACTCGGTTATATTTTCTCACCTCACATTTGTCAAGTCCAACCATCCTTAACTTATGGATTCTCGTACTTTCAATCAAATTCATCCAATGCCTTACATGGCAATTTCCTCAACTTCTTATATTTTACTTTCTATTCATATGATATCCTCACTTACATTCAACCAATCACTAAATCATCATGGACTAAAGTCCCAATTTCAACATTGAATCATCCAGCACATCATTTCCACAGTTCATTTAAGTTACTCACAATCCTCAATCCAAAATTTGAAATTTCAATTTATTTCTACATTCAAGCATCTTAAGTCATCCAAGTGTATGCCCTCATCAAGGGCCTTATAACCTTATTGTTTTACCATAAGGTATCCAATATCACATATAAACACTCACATTCAAACTCTCACGAATTCTTTGGGGTCCCCAATTTCCACCATGTCAAAGATATACCACTACTTCCCACATATACTCAATTGTTCTAACTCCCATACATTTAGGGAAGACTACCAACATCACCATACCAATATCAACTCAATTCAATCATTCTTTCTCACCATAAGACCACATATTCAACTATGGTAGCATTCTACCCAAAATGGTTATACATCTTATATCAATTCATTCTCACTAAGTCCTCAATGACATCAAATTTACTTACTAACATATCCATTCGTGGAGCAGTCAACACTGCACCCACAATCTCAGCCTAAGGACTGGCATTAGTGCTCCAGGGTTGTCACGAAGGCATCTCATACTGACCACACATTGAACACGAAGAAATGGGTTGATCAGGCCCAAACTAAGGAATCACATGTGTAGCAGTCAATAAGAGTCTACGTACAACTATACAACACTCACCTCAATTACACAATCATCAGAGTTCCCTAAAGAAACTGCTCTGATACCATAAAATGTAACAGCCCGTTACGTACCGGTATTGTTAACATTGATTATGATATTAAGCGCAGTTACAATCACAGTAATTGGGTTAATTAAATTACGGGCAACTTTTTTTCTTTTATCATATTCCTTTTTCCGTAATCAATTAAAACAACACTATAATTGTAATTGCAATACGCGGAAGCATTCAGCTTAACAACATCACTAATCTTTCTTTTTATTCAACTCATTTAAACCCATCAACTTATTCTCATTTCTTACCAAGTTCTAGCCCTTTACATGGTTTCAAACCATGTACCAATTGGAGTTCTACCCACCAAGTTAAACCCCTTTCTTTTAGTCTAGAAAAACTTAAATTTTCGAAAATTGCACTGTGGTAATCGATTACCAGGGGGTGGTAATCGATTACCACCTGTCAAAAATGAGACAGTAGCTAAATTTTCACCTCCTCTGTTCTGGTAATCGATTACCAACCTTGGGTAATCGATTACCTCACATGGTAATCGATTACCAAGCCTCAGTAATCGATTACCAGTGAAGACAGTAGCCAAATTTCGTCCCCTGTTGCATGGTAATCGATTACCATGCTTGGGTAATCGATTACTATGCAGCAAAAGTGACAGATTACAGCATTTTAAGCCCACAAAGGATTGTGTAATCCATCCCAAACACCTTAGTACTCCACACAACACTTAAACATACTCTAATGTAGGCACTAGGCCCTTCAAACATGCATTTTTATACAATCATACATCATTTACAAGTCTTTAATATAATGGCCATTTTACATCAAATATGAACCATTTTACAACATCATTCATTAAGGCCTCAATACAAGAAAGGTGGCAATGGACAAGTCCCATGCTCACTCAAATATACAATAGGTTCCAAGGTCATACAGATACATCAAATTTAAAAGACTTAACAAGTAGTCATGAATATACAAAGGCATGGCATTTTCAACATGCACAAGTTCATGATCTAAGTCTAAAGCATAAAACATATGCAATGTGTGTCCCAATCCAATGCTCATCACATGGTGCCTCCAATATGCACCTCATGCTCCACTCTTCCAGGCTCAACCTGACCTGAAATGATGCCCCAAAACACGGGGTGAGATATATAAATATATCTCAGTAAACCAAGGGCCCTGGAGGTTTCTCCACCCCATGGCTCACTCAATGTGCAAATATAACATCATGTAATATGCAAGCAATACAATATCACCAACCAATTGGAGACAACCCAAGAACATCCACGCATGGATTCATGTTCAAGGCTCCATCATATAACTCCCGAGACAATCCTAGAGCTTCTCCCATGGTTGAGAAAACTCCATGGCCAACCCAACCGGAACTCCTCAAGAGACCTATCCGGCGGATGTCCCCCGTTTGGCTCATCCTGGTGTCGCTCCCATGAGTCGACCCCATGGCATACCCAACTGGCACTTCGCCATCGAAATGATCCAGCGGATGTCCAAACCCAACACACGTCAACTGGCCAGTGACCAAACAATTTTTCATACAATCCAAGCAATATGCACACAAGCACATAATTACACAATGCCATAAACACATAATCCAACCACAACCTTCCACTAGGTGTGGTGGAGCACACAAGGGCTAAACCCCAGTTCCAAAGGTTACCTCAACACCGAGCCCATGCTCCATACGTAAGCTCCAAGCTTACCCGCTTCCAAAGCGTCCAAAAGAGGCAACCTAGATAATCCACAACATGATTATCAAACCATTTCCAATTCAATCATTTAATCTCAAGTAATCATTCATTTTACTTCAATCTCTTTTATAGATCAATTTACCAAATACATCATGAATCACACATTCTTTCTTCTCATTCCACTATAACACACTATACCATCATCCAATTAAACATCATTTTATATCATACCATCTCAACTACACCACTTTTACATCATTTTTCCTCCAAACCCCTCTATGGTTCGAATTCCTCAAAGGTTCATTCTACAAGGTTTTCAATTCCATTTTAACACACACACTAATCATATAATCACATTATCAACCTATACCAATGGTCCATCATTCAATTATTCAATTACACCACATAACAATTTTCATGAAATTCCCACAAATTTTCCTAAGTTAAAGACCCAACTTTTTCACCAAAATTTATCATACCATTTCTAGCTTACAAGCATCATTCTAAGGCATTTTCATCTAATAGCATTTTTCCATTTGGGCTCTCTATCATCACACATCTAGAATTAAAGATTCAAAGCATAATTTCTAGATCTACCAAATCAACCACAAAGATACCACGAATATACTCACCATCAAGTGTATGAACACCACCAAGGCTTCACTACTCCAAAGGAAGATCAAAACTCCAACAAAACTCCAAGAACCACAATGGTTCGGATCTGTCCATGCCCAAAAACGCAGCAAGGGGGCGGTTCCATGGCTAGAGAGTACCACCAATGGCTTTAGAAGGTTATTTGCATCAAATTTCAAGCCAAAGATCACTTGATTTGGTTGAGAAATGAGCAAGTTACAAAGAAAAAGGATTTTGGAGCCTTTTTGGCCATGGAGGCTGCACCTCATGGGAAAGAAGAGAGGGGGGGGAGAGAAATCTTGTGTAATTGTGACTTTCAAGTCACTTAAACCACCCGCGGGTCCCACACGCGTTTTAACTTTAATCCCGATAAAATTTATGATCACAAATTCTTAATCTACATATTTTTCCAGTCCATGTCATATTTTTCTTTCCTCAAAATACTCATAAAACTTTCACACTTATCGGTACACTCATACCGCAGTATCTTTCACTTAAAAAGTCACTATTCATCACTTTTTCACAATTTTGCCTATTCACTCAATTTTCCGTCCTGATTCCATTTCCAGCATTATTTTTGTCATATTAAATCTCTAACTCCATTTTTCCATGCCTCGGTTTACGTTTTTGGCAATTTACCATTTTGCCCTTTTTGCCCATTTTGGCCATAATTCTCTGATTTTCACTAATCCATCAATTCTAACTCATATTCTATCAACTAAATTCACATTTAATTTTACGAGATGTTATAATACTCCTACTGATAATGGTGAGAAACTCTATATGGGTAACTCGTCTACTTCAAAAGTTGAAGGTGTGGGAAAAATGGCTTTGAAGATGACATCTGGAAAGATAGTGACATTGAATGATGTGCTCCATGTGCCTGATATTCGCAAAAATTTAGTCTCTGGATCTCTGTTAAGCAAGAATGGCTTTAAACTTGTATTTGTTTCCGATAAGTTTGTACTTACTAAGAATGATGTGTATGTAGGAAAGGGATACCTTAGTGAGGGCCTTTTCAAACCGAATGTGATGAATGTAAACAATTCTGATATTATTAATAATACTTCTACTTCTGTTTACTTGCTTGAGTCTTCTAATTTATGGCATAATAGATTCGGACATGTTAATTTAAGGTCAATTAAGACTTTAATGCATTTAGATTTATTACCTAAATTTGAATGTTTAAATGATAAGTGCCAAGTATGTGTTGAATCAAAATTTTCGAAATTACCTTTTAAAGCAGTTGAAAGATCAACCGAATTATTAGATTTAATACATACTGATATATGTGACATGAAATCTACACCATCTAGGGGTAATAAGAAATACTTTATTACATTTATTGATGATTGCAGTAGATATTGTTATGTATACTTACTTAATAGTAAAGATGAAGCAATTATTGCTTTTAAGCAATATAAAAGTGAAGTTGAGAATCAACTCAACAAGAAAATTAAAATGGTAAGGAGCGATCGTGGGGGAGAATTTGATGGCCCCTTCGAGGAATTCTGTTTAGAGTCTGGTATTATACACCAGACAATAGCTCCTTATTCACCGCAATCAAATGGGATTGCAGAAAGGAAAAATCGGACATTAAAAGAGATGATGAATGCCATGTTGATTACGTCATGTTTACCACAGAACTTGTGGGGGGAAGCCATGTTGACGGCTAACTATATAATTAATAGAATGCCCAACAAAAAGACAAAGAACATACCATATGACATATGGAATGGTAAGAAGCCATCCCTGAAATACTTTAGAGTGTGGGGGTGCTTGGCTAAGGTTGCGGTTCCTAAACCTAAAAGGTTGAAAATCGGACCTAAAATCATGGATTGTGTATTCATCGGTTATGCACTTAATAGTATTGCTTATCGGTTTCTAGTGTATAAATCAGATGTATCAGACATACATGCTAATACGGTTATTAAGTCAAGGGAAGTTACTTTCTTTGAAGATATATTTCCGTATAAGAAAATAAATGAATCCAGTGGCAATAATGATGAAAAGATATCAAGTGATAACAACGATGATCAGGTTGTTATACCTCGAGATGCTACAACTAATGCTGATCCTGTAGAGGATATAGAAGATGAACCTAGACGTAGCAAGAGGCAAAGGACAGCCACATCCTTTGGACCTGATTTTATGACGTATTTATTAGAAAATGAGCCTCGGACTTATAAGGAAGCTATAATGTCTCCAGAAGGACCATTCTGGGAAGAGGCTATCAATAGTGAGATAGAGTCTATTTTGTCCAACCACACTTGGGAACTGGTAAATCTTCCTCCTGGCAACAAGCCGTTAGGGAGTAAGTGGGTGTTCAAAAGAAAAATGAAAGAGAATGGCACTATTGATAAATATACAGCAAGGCTTGTGGTAAAAGGCTACAGGCAACGTGAAGGTCTCGATTATTTCGATACTTATTCTCCTATTTCACGGATCACATCCATTAGGATGTTGATCGCAGTAGCTGCTTTGAATGGACTAGAAGTACATCAAATGGATGTTAAAACGGCATTCTTAAACGGCGACCTGGAAGAAGAGATATATTTAGAACAACCTGAAGGTTTTGTTGTTCCAGGACAAGAACGGAAAGTTTGTCGCTTAATAAAATCCCTTTACGGGTTAAAGCAAGCTCCAAAGCAATGGCATGCGAAATTTGATAATGTTATGTTATCAAATGGATTTCGAATTAATGAATGTGACAAATGTGTCTATGTTCGAAATACAGGAAAAGGGTTTGCAATTGTCTGTCTTTATGTAGATGACATGTTGATTATGGGTAATAATTGTCAAATGATCAATGCTACTAAACAATTACTGAAAAGTAAATTTGATATGAAAGATATGGGGATAGCAGACGTTATCCTAGGTATTAAAATCCATAGAACATCTGCAGGGTTGGCCTTATCACAGGCTCACTATATAGCTAAGGTTCTTGAGAAATTCAAAAGTTTGAATATAACCCCTGTGAGGAACCCTGTAGATTGTAATCTTAGTTTATTAAAGAACACTCGTAAAGCTACAGCACAAAAGCTATATGCTCAAGTGTTGGGTAGCCTGATGTATGTTATGAACTGCACCAGACCTGATATTGCTTATGCAGTAAGTCTGCTAAGTCGCTTTACTAGTAATCCAAATGAAAATCATTGGAAAGCTATGGTAAGAGTTTTGGGATACTTAAAGTATACTCAAAATTATGCTCTGCATTACGAGAAATACCCCGCAGTTATAGAAGGGTATTATGATGCAAACTGGATCACCGGCTCTAATGACACTAGAAACACAAGTGGATATGTGTTTACCCTTGGTGGAGGTGCTGTGTCTTGGAAATCGTCCAAACAGACTTGCATCGCAAGGTCAACCATGGAAGCAGAATTCATTGCTTTAGATAAGGCTGGTGAAGAAGCCGAATGGCTTCGTAACTTTATTGAGGATGTTCCTAATTGGCCAAAACCGGTACCATCTGTATGCATACATTGTGAAAGCCAAACCGCTATTGGAAGGGCCAAGAACGTCATGTATAACGGTAAGTCTAGACACATACGTCGTAGACATGATACCGTAAGACAACTACTCTCGAACGGAATCATTACAATTGATTATGTTAAGTCTAAGGAGAACATAGCGGATCCGTTAACCAAAGGGATTCCTAGAGAGTTGGTTGAATATTTGTCGAAAGGAATGGGTTTAAGGCCTATCAATTGTTGAGCATTGCGGTAACTCTACCTAGAAGAGTGGAGATCCCATGAACTAGGTTCAAAGAGACAACTAAGTGATGGTCGACTGCCCAAACACTGTGGAGTTTTAAACTCATACTCATTCCTAGACAAGACAGTGTATTTATGAGGGTAAGCACTTAGGCTTTTAATGATTTCTTAATCTGTTGTGTTCAGATGATGTATAGTGAGTTACATCACAAGAAATCACCTATGTGAGTGTGAAGTGAGGGTCGCTTCTATGAGAATTTTTCAAAGGCCGATTCTCTAACAACACTCGCAGAACCAGGTAGGTGTCCCACGGCCAAAATGGGCGCAACAAAGGACCAACAATGCTAGAGAAGCAATTGTGTGACTCCTATTGTCTAGGTATACACTAAAGGTTGACGGTTCAAGTCGCCCTAGACCACCGATTGACCGAGTATATCCGATAGGTTTTCACTAGAGAATGTTCAAAGGTAACTCCACCTATCTCGATGCAGTTGTTTCTGGTTGAGGAATTTACACTTTGCATTTATACTCTTATGCATTTTGTCACGATGATTTGACTTCTTATCCATGTGGGGGATTGTTGGAATTAATAGTAAGTTTAATATACAATGATCCATTGGTTATGAGTAAGAAGTGGGTTAATAGAGAAAAAGAGAAAAGGGATGATGAAGAGTTGTGGGTTGTTTAACAAAGTCCCACATTGGACACGCGCGGCGCCGCCGCCGCCCGTCCGGCCGGCTCGGTTCGGTTCGGTTGTGTGTATTAAAAAATAATTTTTTATTAAATTATTTTTATTTTTTGTCCAAAAGTTGCTTCCCTCCAAAATTCGAACCCACCCGCCGGTTTTTGAACCGAATTAAAGGAGGTGTCTTCTCGCCGAACCGGTCACCGGTTGTACCTGTTCGTCGGAACGGTCACCGGTCACACCCGTTCGCCGCCGTCAGACACGGCGATTCGCCGCCGGCGACTGCTCGTCGTGACCGGTCAGTGTCTATAAATAGACACTGACACATTCAGAAATCCATCCCGGTTTTTCTGCACTAAATCTCTGCCGAAATTTTTGTTCTTCCGGTATTGCATACCGTTGTTCATCCTCCGGTGTGAATTCTTCTGGCATTCTGTTGTGTTCGTTTGGGCTGTTGATTGGTAGTGCCACCATTCTTCAGACGGAATCCGTTCTATCCTGGGAGACAAGTGTCCATCAACCTTAGGCATCAGTGAGGGGCAAATTGTCTTAAGGAGACACGTTCTGTGGGCTCGGATTCAATCCTCTCCTGCATACATTCTTCTGACTAATTCTGTATTTGGATTACAAGTAAGTCTGTTCTTATTTTTTATTATTACACAGTGATAACTCTGATCATCTACCCCTTCTGTCAAATACATGGGTTCAGGGCAATAGTGATTTTATATCACCCTCTGTCTTTTATAACAAACCTCAAAGAAAATAAGTACAGATGATGATAACATCGATTGCATCTAGAAACCAACAAATTGGGG
>JAVKPL010003887.1:0-20993 GCA_032173675.1 Gastrolobium villosum
ACACAAGAAATTAACTCTTCTTTCATCCCCTCTCTTGACATGAACCGTGAACCACACTTTGTATTAACACCTAGAATATGTTTGCACCCCCTTTCACTCACCTTCCCTCCTCACACCCTCTAGACCGTAGGTGCTAACAAGAAACAGACCAGAATTTGCACCTTCCTGCATAAATCGTGAAGTTCTTGGAAGGACAACAAAAGCTCAAAGCACCTTCTTCTTTCCTTTGACCGCGAGCATTCTTTAGGGAAGAACTCTAAGGAACAACTTCATTTCACCCTCCATCCCTTCCAGCCACGAGCTCTGTGAGCTGAACGCAAGACGTCTAACATTTTCTCCTTCTCTTCCTTGATTGGCCGAGTATCACCAAGGCAAGGTGTCCATCTTTTCCTTACTCTTACTCACCCCACTCGGTGGTCAAAGACACTTTCGGCTTGCTTGTAGTAAATCTAAACCGTGAAGCATTAGGAGGATTAGGGAGATGCTCATTCCCTCGTTGTTGCAACTTAGGACCAAGAAGTGATTCTGAAACACTTAAGGAGGTAAGTCGAACTCTGAGTCTTGAACGTGCATTTGGGGAGGGTTATGATTCTGTTTTATGCACCATAATGTCAAAGTTTACAATGTGAACAAAGTGCTTCTTTGTTGAAACGCAAACGGAGTAGGTGAGGAATTGGAAACCTAGGATTCTGTCTTTGTTAGCTAGAAATATAGGAGGCAGGCTGTGTGTATCATTGGTACCTCCTAAACCATGTAGATATGGGTATCTAAATAATAAAGTAGTGTGAAGTCAGAAAGTTAGTTGGTGTATAAGTAGTAAAACCGAAGATGATATGTTAAAATATCAATTTTCATGAATAAGTGATGTGAGTAGGTAAAGGAAATATTTTAGCCCCAATCTATTAATAACCGAGGCTGTGTGTGTGTGTTGGGGACTTGGAAAACTTTTGATGGGTAACCTTTAGTAAAATGAATTATGTAAACACCACTCTTGTTATGTTGCTATAATGTGTGAGACTTTGGGAAGTTAATTGCTGTCTGTGGGTGGTATGCATCATGGGTGGTCTTTAAATTATTAACTTGGTTATTTAGATTGTTAAATGTGTGGCACTCTATTTAGTGGGCAGAACCGAATTGGTTGATAAGTATGCAGCCCTTGAAGATGTTTGTTTGTTAGCAATTGTTGGAATAAAAAGTTATGCAGGGAACTATTAATCTTGAATGCTTGCTAAATCAAATAAAATACAAGAATGGAAATCATGGAAATGACTTGGAAATTATAGGATCAATATGGAACCAATTCTGACTTGTCACATATATATATTTAGGTGCACATAGCTCTTATAGAGTGAGCTGAACTTTGGTGCTGTTGCTTATTGCGTGGACACGAGGTAAGTGTCAGGCGATATTACCTAATGTGACTATTGACTACTGGTATAAAATTGTGACATGATGCTCCATATTCCGTAAAAGTATTATGTTCCATTATGATGAAAGGAAACTGCCAAAAATGTGCCGTGATGGCTATATGATTATGAGGTAAAGACGTTATGTGGCAGCATAACGCATATGAAAAGTATATGTGCCGTGATGGCTATATGAAAGGTATATAAGCATGCACCTTACATCATACCGCATTTTTACGCTTTGTGTGTGAAAGCATAGCATGACATGCATGTACCAAGATCATATAGGCCTTGTTTTAGAATAGTTATGTACAGGACCATGTGTTTGAGCAAGCATCATATAGGCATCCCCAAGGTACCGGGGTATGGGACACTTGGCATCAGTCCGCATAGGCCCGCAGTTGGAATCCACATGGAGCTCAGGTGCCAAGGGATATTTGATTCCACTGTGAAGTGCACGCACGACGGTGCTAAAAGCGCAAAGGAAAGGCGTTATATACGCAATATATGAATATGATGAAAAGGAAAGGCGTTATATGCGCAATATATATGAATATGATGAAAAGGAAAAAGGAAAAGGAACAAGGATATGTTGAAGTGACTGTTTATGATTTTGTGCCTAGTTAATACTGTTATATTATTGGTTTTGTTGCCACACTACTGGGATTATTCTCACCCCTTTGGGGCTGCTATTTTCCTAAATGGCAGGAGGACGAAAAAGCATTTGAAGGAGTGATGTTTGCTGTTGCTTGCTGATGCATGGATTTTCGCTCTTACTGTTTGATTGATTGGATGAATGTAATGCTTAATATTTTGGTACTCTTGGATGACTGTAGATATTATCATCTCTATTTTATCTTGAACTCTTATGAACAGCGGCTGTTTTGGAAAACATTTTGCGAAAGTAATTTTTGAACGTTTTATTAGATGCTGAATTTTAACAGTTTTACCTATACTTTACGGGTCATGTTCAAGGGGCAAACGAACTCCGATTTACTATTATTTTATATGCACGCGAAGCCCCGAGAATGTACTTTCAAACTGTGCAGGTCTCATTTTTATACGAAACCTGTACGAACTCCAGTAAGCTTCGCCTTACAGCCCGTTTCCAGAAAACGGACAGGATTCACAAGCGTCTTACGTGTCCTGTTCCGTGGGGCTATTCACCTCCGAATCGCGCATAATTTATATGTACGCGATGCCCTGGATGTCTAGTTTTTCAGAAGCTTGGAATATTTTTTATCGCATCTGAATTTGATTTTATACAGATTTTATAAGAGAGCAAGGTTTTCTGAAAAGTTTAGAAAATTCAGCAAAGGGTTTTATAATTGAAATTTCCTACTATTGATAATGATTTCTTTTTTCCAAAAGGTTTTTATACGAATCAAATCTGGATTTTTTTCAAGCTTCAAATTCTATAATATTTGATAAAGTTTTACAATTAATGAGTTCCATACCGCCGCAACTCTAATACGATTTAGCAAACAACCCTCTTGGATGCATACAAGAGTGGGTGTTACAGCCACAATGAGCCGTGGTGCACCATGGGCTAGCCGTGGTACACCCGAATGAGCCGTTGTGCACCGTGGGCTACCCGCGGTGCACCAGAATGAGTCGTGGTGCACCATGGGATAGCCGCGGTGCACCAGAATGAGCCGTAGTGCACCTGAATGAGCCATGGTGACCAATGGGCTAGCCGCGGTGCACCAGAATGAGCCGCAGTACACCATTGGCTAGCCGCGGTGCGCCACAATGAGCCGTGGTGCACCATGGGCTAGCCGCGGTGCACCCAAATGAGCCGTGGTGCACCCGAATGAGCCATCGTGCACCATGGGCTACCCGCGGTGCACCAGAATGAGCCGTGGTGCACCAGAATGAGCCGCGGTGCACCAGAATGTGCTGTGGTGCACCATGGGCTAGCTGCGGTGCACCAGAATGAGCAGTGGTGCACCATGGGCTAGCCGCGGAGCACCAGAATGACTCGTGGTTCACCATGGGCTAGCCGCGTTGCACCAGGATGAGCTGTGGAGCACCATGGGCTAGCCGCGGTGCACCACAATGAGCCGTGGTGCACCAGAATGAGCCGTGGTGCACCATGGGATAGCCGCGGTGCACCTGAATGAGCCATGATGAACCATGGGCTAGCCGTGGTGCACCCGAATGAGCCGTCGTGCACCATGGGCTACCCGCGGTGCACCAGAATGAGCCGCGGTGCACCAGAATGAGCAGTGGTGCACCATGGGCTAGCCGCGGAGCACCAGAATGAGCCGTGGTTCAGCATGGGCTAGCCGCGCTGCACCAGGATGAGCTGTGGAGCACCATGGGCTAGCCGCGCTGCACCAGAATGAGCCGGGGTGCACCATGGGCTAGCCGCAGTGCACAAGAATGAGTCGTGTTGCACCATTGGCTAGCGCGGTACACCAGAATGAGCCGTGGTGCACCATGGGTTAGCCGCGGTACACCAGAATGAGCCGTGGTGGACCATTGGCTAGCCGAGGTGCACCAGAATGAGCCGTGGTGCACCATGGGATAGCCGCGGTACACCAAAATGAGCCTTGGTGCACCAGAATGAGCCGTGGTGAACCATGGGCTAGCCGAGGTGCACCAGAATGAGCCGCGGTGCACCATGGGATAGCCTCGGTGCACCAGAATGAGCCGCGGTGCACCCAGGGCTAGCCGCGGTGCACAAGAATGAGCCGTGGTGGACCATTGGCTAGCGGCGGTTTACCAGAATGAGCCGTGGTTGGGGTAGCCGCGGTGCACCAGAATGAGCCGTGGTGCACCAGAATGAGCCGTGGTGCACCATGGGCTAGCCGCGGTGGACCAGAATGAGCCGTGGTGCGCCATGGGATAGCCGCGGTGCACCAGAATGAGCCGTGGTGCACCATGGGCTAGCCGCGGTGGACCATTGGCTAGCGGCGGTGCACCAGAATGAGCCGTGGTGCACCATGGGATAGCCGCGGTGCACCAGAATGAGCCGCAGTGCACCAGAATGAGCCATGGTGAACCATGGGCTAGCCGCAGTGCACCAGAATGAGCCGCAGTGCACCATTGGCTAGCCGCGGTGCACCACAATGAGCCGTGGTGCACCATGGGCTAGCCGCGTTGCACCCGAATGAGCCGTGGTTCACCCGAATGAGCCGTCGTGCACCATGGGCTACCCGCGGTGCACCAGAATGAGTCGTGGTGCACCAGAATGAGCCGCGGTGCCCCAGAATGTGCCGTGGTGAACCATGGGCTAGCTGCGGTGCACCAGTATGAGCAGTGGTGCACCATGGGCTAGTCGCGGAGCACCAGAATGAGCCGTGGTTCACCATGGGCTAGCCGCGCTGCACCAGGATGAGCTGTGGAGCACCATGGGCTAGCCGCGGTGCACCATAATGAGCCGTGGTGAACCATGGGCTAGCCGCGGTGCACAAGAATGAGCCGTGGTGCACCATTGGCTAGCCGAGGTGCACCAGAATGAGCCGTGGTGCACCAAGGGATATCCGCGGTGCACCTGAATGAGCCGCAGTACACCAGAATGAGCCGTGGTGCACCATAGGCTAGCCGCGGTGCACCAGAATGAGCCGTGGTGCACCATGGGCTAGCCGCGGTGGACCATTGGCTAGAGGCGGTGCACCAGAATGAGCTGTGGTGCACCATGGGATATCCGCGGTGCACCAGAATGAGCCGCAATGCATCAGAATGAGCCATGGTGAACCATGGGCTAGCCGCGGAGCACCAGAATGAGCCGCGGTGCACCGTTGGCTAGCCGCGGTGCACCACAATGAGCCGTGGTGCACCATGGGCTAGCCGCGGTGCACCCGAAGGAGCCGTGGTGCACCCGAATGAGCCGTTGTGCACCATGGGCTACCCGCGGTGCACCAGAATGAGCCGCGGTGCACCAGAATGAGTCGTGGTGCACCAGAATGTGTCGTGCTGCACCATGGGCTAGCGACGGTGCACCAGAATGAGCAGTGGTGCACCATGGGGTAGCCGCGGTACCCCAGAATGAGCCGTGGTTCACCATGGGCTAGCCGCCCTGCACCAGGATGAGCTGTGGACCACCATAGGCTAGCCGCGGTGCACCAGAATGAGCCGTGGTGCACCATGGTCTAGCCGCGGTGCACAAGAATGAGCCGTGGTGCACCAATGGCTAGCGGCGGTGCACCAGAATGAGCCGTGGTGCACAAGAATGAGCCATGGTGCACCATTGGCTAGCCGCGGTGCACCAGAATGAGCCGTGGTGCACCATGGGCTAGCCGTGGTGCACCATGGGCGAACCGCGGTACACCAGAATGAGCTGTGCTGCACCATGGGCTAGCCGCGGTGCTCCAGAATGAGCCGTGGTGCACCATGGGATAGCCGCGGTGCACCAGAATGAGCCGTGGTGCACCATGGGCTAGCCGCGGTGGACCATTGGCTAGCGGCGGTTCACCAGAATGAGCCGTGGTGCACCATGGGATAGCCGCGGTGCACCTGAATGAGCCGTGGTGCACCATGGGCTAGCCGCGGTGCACCAGAATGAGCCGTGGTGCACCATGGGCTAGCCGCGGTGCACAAGAATGAGCCGTGGTGCACCATTGGCTAGCGCGGTACACCAGAATGAGCCGTGGTGCACCATGGGTTAGCCGCGGTGCACCAGAATGAGCCGTGGTGGACCATTGGCTAGCCGAGGTGCACCAGAATGAGCCGTGGTGCACCATGGGATAGCCGCGGTGCACCAGAATGAGCCTTGGTGCACCAGAATGAGCCGTGGTGAACCATGGGCTAGCCGAGGTGCACCAGAATGAGCCGCGGTGCACCATGGGATAGCCGCGGTGCACCAGAATGAGCCGCGGTGCACCAGAATGAGCCGCAGTGCACCAGAATGAGCAGTGGTGCACCATGGGCTTGCTCCGGTACACCGAAATGAGCCGTGGTGCACCAGTATGAGCCACAGTACACCAGAATGAGCCGTGGTGCACCATGGGGTAGCCGCGGTGCACCAGAATGAGCCGTGGTGCACCATGGGCTAGCCGCGGTGCACCAGAATGAGCCGTGGTGCACCATGGGCTAGCCGTGGTGCCCCACCATGAGCCGTGGTGCACCATAGAGCCGTGGTGCACCATGGGCTAGCCGCGGTGCACCAGAATGAGCCGTGGTGCACCATGGGCTAGCCGCGGTGCACCAGAATGAGCCGTGGTGCACCATGGGCTAGCCGCGTTGCACCCGAATGAGCCGTGGTGCACCATGGGCTAGCCGCGGTGCCCCAGAAAGAGCCGCGGTGCACCAGAATGAGTCGTGGTGCACCAGGGCTAGCCGCGGTGCACCAGAATGAGCCAGGGTGCACCAGAATGAGCGGTGCACAAGAATGAGCCGTGGTGAACCATTGGCCAGCCGCGGTACACTAGAATGAGTCGTGGTTCACCATGGGCTAGTCGCGGTGGACCATTGGCTAGCGACGGTGCACCAGAATGAGCCGTGGTGCACCATGGGCTAGCCGCGGTGCACAAGAATGAGCCGTGGTGCACCATTGGCTAGCCGAGGTGCACCAGAATGAGCCGTGGTGCACCAGAATGAGCCGTGGTGCACCTGCACCATGGGCTAGCCGCGGTACACCAGAATGAGCCATGGTGCACCATGGGCTAGCCGCAGTGCACCAGAATTAGCTGTGGTGCACCATGGGATAGCCGCGGTGCACCAGAATGAGCCGTGGTGCACCATGGGATAGCCGTGGTGCACTACAGCTAGCCGCGGTGGACCATTGGCTAGAGGCGGTGCACCAGAATGAGCTGTGGTGCACCATGGGATATCCGCGGTGCACCAGAATGAGCCGCAATGCATCAGAATGAGCCATGGTGAACCATGGGCTAGCCGCGGAGCTCCAGAATGAGCCGCGGTGCACCGTTGGCTAGCCGCGGTGCACCACAATGAGCCGTGGTGCACCATGGGCTAGCCGCCGTGCACCCGAAGGAGCCGTGGTGCACCCGAATGATCCGTTGTGCACCCTGGGCTACCCGCGGTGCACCAGAATGAGTCGTGGTGCACCAGAATGTGTCGTGCTGCACCATGGGCTAGCCACGGTGCACCAAAATGAGCCGTGGTGCACCATGGGGTAGCCGCGGTACCCCAGAATGAGCCGTGGTTCACCATGGGCTAGCCGCCCTGCACCAGGATGAGCTGTGGACCACCATAGGCTAGCCGCGGTGCACCAGAATGAGCCGTGGTGCACCATGGTCTAGCCGCGGTGCACAAGAATGAGCCGTGGTGCACCAATGGCTAGCGGCGGTGCACCAGAATGAGCCGTGGTGCAAAAGAATGAGCCATGGTGCACCATTGGCTAGCCGCGGTGCACCAGAATGAGCCGTGGTGCACCAGAATAAGCCGTGGTGCACCATGGGCTAGCCGTGGTGCACCGTGGGCGAACCGCGGTACACCAGAATGAGCTGTGTTGCACCATGGGGTAGCCGCGGTACCCCAGAATGAGCCGTGGTTCACCATGGGCTAGCCGCCCTGCACCAGGATGAGCTGTGGACCACCATAGGCTAGCCGCGGTGCACCAGAATGAGCCGTGGTGCACCATGGTCTAGCCGCGGTGCACAAGAATGAGCCGTGGTGCACCAATGGCTAGCGGCGGTGCACCAGAATGAGCCGTGGTGCAAAAGAATGAGCCATGGTGCACCATTGGCTAGCCGCGATGCACCAGAATGAGCCGTGGTGCACCAGAATAAGCCGTGGTGCACCATGGGCTAGCCGTGGTGCACCGTGGGCGAACCGCGGTACACCAGAATGAGCTGTGCTGCACCATGGGATAGCCGCGGTGCTCCAGAATGAGCCCTGGTGCACAATGGGATACCCGCGGTACACCAGAATGAGCCGTGGTGCACAATGGGCTAGCCGCGGTGGACCATTGGCTAGCGGCGGTTCACCAGAATGACCCGTGGTGCACCATGGGATAGCCGCGGTGCACCTGAATGAGCCATGATGAACCATGGGCTAGCCGTGGTGCACCCGTATGAGCCATCGTGCACCATGGGCTACCCGCGGTGCACTAGAATGAGGCGTAGAGCACCAGAATGAGCCGCAGTGCACCAGAATGTGCTGTGGTGCACCATGGGCTAGCTGCGCTGCACCAGAATGAGCAGTGGTGCACCATGGGCTAGCTGCGGAGCACCAGAATGAGCCGTGGTTCAGCATGGGCTAGCCGCGCTGCACCAGGATGAGCTGTGGAGCACCATGGGCTAGCCGCGCTGCACCAGAATGAGCCGGGGTGCACCATGGGCTAGCCGCGGTGCACAAGAATGAGCCGTGCTGCACCATTGGTTAGCGCGGTACACCAGAATGAGCCGTGGTGCACCATGGGTTAGCCGCGGTACACCAGAATGAGCCGTGGTGGACCATTGGCTAGCCGAGGTGCACCAGAATGAGCCGTGGTGCACCATGGGATAGCAGCGGTACACCAAAATGAGCCTTGGTGCACCAGAATGAGCCATGGTGAACCATGGGCTAGCCGAGGTGCACCAGAATGAGCCGCGGTGCACCATGGGATAGCCGCGGTGCACCAGAATGAGCCGCGGTGCACCAAGGGCTAGCCGCGGTGCACCAGAATGAGCCGTGGTGGAACATTGGCTAGCGACGGTTTACCAGAATGAGCCGTGGTGCACCATGGGCTCGCCGCGGTGCACAAGAATGAGCCGTGGTGCACCATAGGCCAACCGCGGTACACCAGAATGAGCCGTGGTGCACCATGGGCTACCCGCGGTGGACCAGAATGAGCCGTGGTGCGCCATGGGATAGCCGCGGTGCACCAGAATGAGCCGTGGGGCACCATGGGCTAGCCACGGTGGACCATTGGCTAGAGGCGGTGCACCAGAATGAGCTGTGGTGCACCATGGGATATCCGCGGTGCACCAGAATGAGCCGCAATGCATCAGAATGAGCCATGGTGAACCATGGGCTAGCCGCGGAGCTCCAGAATGAGCCGCGGTGCACCGTTGGCTAGCCGCGGTGCACCACAATGAGTCGTGGTGCACCATGGGCTAGCCGCCGTGCACCCGAAGGAGCCGTGGTGCACCCGAATGATCCGTTGTGCACCCTGGGCTACCCGCGGTGCACCAGAATGAGTCGTGGTGCACCAGAATGTGTCGTGCTGCACCATGGGCTAGCCACGGTGCACCAAAATGAGCCGTGGTGCACCATGGGGTAGCCGCGGTACACCAGAATGAGCCGTGGTTCACCATGGGCTAGCCGCCCTGCACCAGGATGAGCTGTGGACCACCATAGGCTAGCCGCGGTGCACCAGAATGAGCCGTGGTGCACCATGGTCTAGCCGCGGTGCACAAGAATGAGCCGTGGTGCACCAATGGCTAGCGGCGGTGCACCAGAATGAGCCGTGGTGCAAAAGAATGAGCCATGGTGCACCATTGGCTAGCCGCGGTGCACCAGAATGAGCCGTGGTGCACCAGAATAAGCCGTGGTGCACCATGGGCTAGCCGTGGTGCACCGTGGGCGAACCGCGGTACACCAGAATGAGCTGTGGTGCACCATGGGCTAGCAGCGGTGCACCAGAATGAGCTGTGGTGCACCATGGGCTAGCCCCGGTGCAGTAGATTGAGTCGTGGTGCACCAAAATGAGCCGCAGTACGCCAGAATGAGCCGTGGTGCACCATTGGCTAGCCGCGGTGCACCAGAATGAGCCGTGGTGCACCATGGGCTAGCCGTGGTGCACCAGAATGAGCCGTGGTGCACCAGAATGAGCTGTGGTGCACCATGGGCTAGCCGCGGTGCACCAGAATGAGCCATGGTGCACCATGGGCTAGCCGTGGTGCACCATAATGAGCCGTGGTGCACCATGGGCTAGCCGTGGTGCACCAGAATGAGCCGTGGTGCACCGCGGGCTAGCCGCGGTGCACCAGAATGAGCCGTGGTGCACCAATGGCTAGCCGCGGTGCACCAGAATGAGCCGTGGTGCACCATGGGCTAGCCGCGGTGCACCAGAATGAGCCGTGGTGCACCAGAATGAGCCGTGGTGCACCAGAATGAGCCGTGGTGCACCGCGGTGCACCAGAATGAGCCGTGGTGCACCATGGGCTAGCCGCGGTGCACCCGAATGAGCGGTGGTGCACCATGGGCTAGCCGCGGTGCACCAGAATGAGCCGTGGTGCACCATGGGCTAGCCAGAAAGAGCCGTGTGCACCAGAATGAGCCCTCGTGCACCATGGGCTAGCCGGGGTGCACCAGAATGAGCCGTGGTGCACCATGGGCTAGCCGCGGTGCACCAGAATGTGCCGTGGTGCACCATGGGCTAGCCGCGGTGCACCAGAATGCACCAGAGAGCCGTGGTGCACCATGGGCTAGCCGCGGTGCACCAGAATGAGCCGTGGTGCACCAGGGGGCTAGCCGCGGTGCACCAGGATGAGCCGTGGTGCACCATGGGC
The DNA here is from genome assembly GCA_032173675.1 of Gastrolobium villosum. NCBI lineage: Eukaryota > Viridiplantae > Streptophyta > Magnoliopsida > Fabales > Fabaceae > Gastrolobium > Gastrolobium villosum. The sequence goes on from JAVKPL010003887.1 coordinate 10,808, forward strand.
TAGCCGCGGTGCACCAGAAAAAGCTGCGGTGCACCAGAATGATCCGAGGTGCACCGTGGGCTAGCCGCGGTGCACCAGAATGAGCCGTGGTGCACCATTGGCTAGCCGCGGTGCACCAGAATGAGCCGCGGTGCACCATGGGTTAGCCGCGGGGCACCATGGGCTAGCCGCGGTGCACCAGAATGAGCCGTGGTGCACCATGGGCTTGCCGCGGTGCACCAGAATGAGCCGTGGTGCACCAGAATGAGCCGTGGTGCACCATTGTCTAGCCGCGGTACACCAGAATGAGCCGTGGTGCACCATGGGCTAGCCGCGGTGCACCAGAATGAGCCGTGGTGCACCATGGGCTAGCCGCGGTGCACCAGAATGAGCCGTGGTGCACCATGGGTTAGCCGCGGTGCACCAGAATGAGCCGTGGTGCACCCGGTTTAGCCGTCGTGCACCATGGGCTAGCCGCGGTGCACCAGAATGAGCCGGGGAGCACCAGAATGAGCCGCGGTGCACCAGAATGAGCCGTGGTGCACCAGGGCTAGCCGTGGTGCACCAGAATGAGCCGTGGTGCACCATGGGCTAGCCGCGGTGCACCAGAATGAGCCGTGGTGCACCATGGGCTAGCCGCGGTGCACCAGAATGAGCACCAGAATGAGCCGTGGTGTGCCAGAATGAGTCGTGGTGCACCATGGGCTAGCCGCGGTGCACCAGAATGAGCCGTGGTGCACCATGGGCTAGCCGCGGTGCACCAGAATGAGCCGTGGTGCACCATGGGCTAGCCACGGTGCACCAGAATGAGCCGTGGTGCACCAATGGCTAGCGGCGGTGCACCAGAATGAGCCGTGGTGCACCAAAATGAGCCATGGTGCACCATTGGCTAGCCGCGGTGCACCAGAATGAGCCGTGGTGCACCAGAATGAGCCGTGGTGCACCATGGGCTAGCCGTGGTGCACCGTGGGCGAACCGCGGTACACCAGAATGAGCTGTGCTGCACCATGGGCTAGCCGCGGTGCTCCAGAATGAGCCCTGGTGCACCATGGGATAGCCGCGGTGCACCAGAATGAGCCGTGGTGCACCATGGGCTAGCCGCGGTGGACCATTGGCTAGCGACGGTTCACCAGAATGACCCGTGGTGCACCATGGGATAGCCGCGGTGCACCTGAATGAGCCATGATGAACCATGGGCTAGCCGTGGTGCACCCGTATGAGCCATCGTGCACCATGGGCTACCCGCGGTGCACTAGAATGAGGCGTAGAGCACCAGAATGAGCCGCAGTGCACCAGAATGTGCTGTGGTGCACCATGGGCTAGCTGCGCTGCACCAGAATGAGCAGTGGTGCACCATGGGCTAGCTGCGGAGCACCAGAATGAGCCGTGGTTCACCATGGGCTAGCCGCGCTGCACCAGGATGAGCTGTGGAGCACCATGGGCTAGCCGCGCTGCACCAGAATGAGCCGGGGTGCACCATGGGCTATCCGCGGTGCACAAGAATGAGCCGTGCTGCACCATTGGCTAGCGCGGTACACCAGAATGAGCCGTGGTGCACCATGGGTTAGCCGCGGTACACCAGAATGAGCCGTGGTGGACCATTGGCTAGCCGAGGTGCACCAGAATGAGCCGTGGTGCACCATGGGATAGCAGTGGTACACCAAAATGAGCCTTGGAGCACCAGAATGAGCCGTGATGAACCATGGGCTAGCCGAGGTGCACCAGAATGAGCCGCGGTGCACCAAAGGCTAGCCGCGGTGCACCAGAATGAGCCGTGGTGGACCATTGGCTAGCGACGGTTTACCAGAATGAGCCGTGGTGCACCATGGGCTCGCCGCGGTGCACAAGAATGAGCCGTGGTGCACCATAGGCCAGCCGCGGTACACCAGAATGAGCCGTGGTGCACCATGGGCTAGCCGCGGTGGACCAGAATGAGTCGTGGTGTGCCATGGGATAGCCGCGGTGCACCAGAATGAGCCGCAGTACACCATTGGCTAGCCGCGGTGCGCCACAATGAGCCGTGGTGCACCATGGGCTAGCCGCGGTGCACCAGAATGAGCCGTGGTGCACCCGAATGAGCCGTCGTGCACCATGGGCTACCCGCGGTGCACCAGAATGAGCCGTGGTGCACCGCAATGAGCCGCGGTGCACCAGAATGTGCTGTGGTGCACCATGGGCTAGCTGCGGTGCACCAGAATGAGCAGTGGTGCACCGTGGGCTAGCCGCGGAGCACCAGAATGACTCATGGTTCACTTTGCTCTAGCCGCGTTGCACCAGGATGAGCTGTGGAGCACCATGGGCTAGCCGCGGTGCACCACAATGAGCCGTGGTGCACCAGAATGAGCCGTGGTGCACAATGGGCTAGCCGCGGTGGACCATTGGCTAGCGGCGGTTCACCAGAATGACCCGTGGTGCACCATGGGATAGCCGCGGTGCACCTGAATGAGCCATGATGAACCATGGGCTAGCCGTGGTGCACCCGTATGAGCCATCGTGCACCATGGGCTACCCGCGGTGCACTAGAATGAGGCGTAGAGCACCAGAATGAGCCGCAGTGCACCAGAATGTGCTGTGGTGCACCATGGGCTAGCTGCGCTGCACCAGAATGAGCAGTGGTGCACCATGGGCTAGCTGCGGAGCACCAGAATGAGCCGTGGTTCAGCATGGGCTAGCCGCGCTGCACCAGGATGAGCTGTGGAGCACCATGGGCTAGCCGCGCTGCACCAGAATGAGCCGGGGTGCACCATGGGCTAGCCGCGGTGCACAAGAATGAGCCGTGCTGCACCATTGGTTAGCGCGGTACACCAGAATGAGCCGTGGTGCACCATGGGTTAGCCGCGGTGCACCAGAATGAGCCGTGGTGGACCATTGGCTAGCCGAGGTGCACCAGAATGAGCCGTGGTGCACCATGGGATAGCAGCGGTACACCAAAATGAGCCTTGGTGCACCAGAATGAGCCATGGTGAACCATGGGCTAGCCGAGGTGCACCAGAATGAGCCGCGGTGCACCATGGGATAGCCGCGGTGCACCAGAATGAGCCGCGGTGCACCAAGGGCTAGCCGCGGTGCACCAGAATGAGCCGTGGTGGAACATTGGCTAGCGACGGTTTACCAGAATGAGCCGTGGTGCACCATGGGCTCGCCGCGGTGCACAAGAATGAGCCGTGGTGCACCATAGGCCAACCGCGGTACACCAGAATGAGCCGTGGTGCACCATGGGCTACCCGCGGTGGACCAGAATGAGCCGTGGTGCGCCATGGGATAGCCGCGGTGCACCAGAATGAGCCGTGGGGCACCATGGGCTAGCCACGGTGGACCATTGGCTAGAGGCGGTGCACCAGAATGAGCTGTGGTGCACCATGGGATATCCGCGGTGCACCAGAATGAGCCGCAATGCATCAGAATGAGCCATGGTGAACCATGGGCTAGCCGCGGAGCTCCAGAATGAGCCGCGGTGCACCGTTGGCTAGCCGCGGTGCACCACAATGAGTCGTGGTGCACCATGGGCTAGCCGCCGTGCACCCGAAGGAGCCGTGGTGCACCCGAATGATCCGTTGTGCACACTGGGCTACCCGCGGTGCACCAGAATGAGTCGTGGTGCACCAGAATGTGTCGTGCTGCACCATGGGCTAGCCACGGTGCACCAAAATGAGCCGTGGTGCACCATGGGGTAGCCGCGGTGCACCAGAATGAGCCCCAGAATGAGCCGTGGTTCACCATGGGCTAGCCGCCCTGCACCAGGATGAGCTGTGGACCACCATAGGCTAGCCGCGGTGCACCAGAATGAGCCGTGGTGCACCATGGTCTAGCCGCGGTGCACAAGAATGAGCCGTGGTGCACCAATGGCTAGCGGCGGTGCACCAGAATGAGCCGTGGTGCAAAAGAATGAGCCATGGTGCAAAAGAATGAGCCATGGTGCACCATTGGCTAGCCGCGGTGCACCAGAATGAGCCGTGGTGCACCAGAATAAGCCGTGGTGCACCATGGGCTAGCCGTGGTGCACCGTGGGCGAACCGCGGTACACCAGAATGAGCTGTGTTGCACCATGGGGTAGCCGCGGTACCCCAGAATGAGCCGTGGTTCACCATGGGCTAGCCGCCCTGCACCAGGATGAGCTGTGGACCACCATAGGCTAGCCGCGGTGCACCTGCGGGGTGCACCAGAATGAGCCGTGGTGCACCATGGTCTAGCCGCGGTGCACAAGAATGAGCCGTGGTGCACCAATGGCTAGCGGCGGTGCACCAGAATGAGCCGTGGTGCAAAAGAATGAGCCATGGTGCACCATTGGCTAGCCGCGGTGCACCAGAATGAGCCGTGGTGCACCAGAATGAACCGTGGTGCACCATGGGCTAGCCATGGTGCACCATGGGAGAACCGCGGTACACCAGAATGAGCTGTGCTGCACAATGGGATAGCCGCGGTACACCAGAATGAGCCGTGGTGCACAATGGGCTAGCCGCGGTGGACCATTGGCTAGCGGCGGTTCACCAGAATGACCCGTGGTGCACCATGGGATAGCCGCGGTGCACCTGAATGAGCCATGATGAACCATGGGCTAGCCGTGGTGCACCCGTATGAGCCATCGTGCACCATGGGCTACCCGCGGTGCACTAGAATGAGGCGTAGAGCACCAGAATGAGCCGCAGTGCACCAGAATGTGCTGTGGTGCACCATGGGCTAGCTGCGCTGCACCAGAATGAGCAGTGGTGCACCATGGGCTAGCTGCGGAGCACCAGAATGAGCCGTGGTTCAGCATGGGCTAGCCGCGCTGCACCAGGATGAGCTGTGGAGCACCATGGGCTAGCCGCGCTGCACCAGAATGAGCCGGGGTGCACCATGGGCTAGCCGTGGTGCACCATGGGCTAGCCGCGGTGCACAAGAATGAGCCGTGCTGCACCATTGGTTAGCGCGGTACACCAGAATGAGCCGTGGTGCACCATGGGTTAGCCGCGGTACACCAGAATGAGCCGTGGTGGACCATTGGCTAGCCGAAGTGCACCAGAATGAGCCGTGGTGCACCATGGGATAGCAGCGGTACACCAAAATGAGCCTTGGTGCACCAGAATGAGCCATGGTGAACCATGGGCTAGCCGAGGTGCACCAGAATGAGCCGCGGTGCACCATGGGATAGCCGCGGTGCACCAGAATGAGCCGCGGTGCACCAAGGGCTAGCCGCGGTGCACCAAGGGCTAGCCGCGGTGCACCAGAATGAGCCGTGGTGGAACATTGGCTAGCGACGGTTTACCAGAATGAGCCGTGGTGCACCATGGGCTCGCCGCGGTGCACAAGAATGAGCCGTGGTGCACCATAGGCCAACCGCGGTACACCAGAATGAGCCGCGGTGCACCATGGGCTACCCGCGGTGGACCAGAATGAACCGTGGTGCGCCATGGGATAGCCGCGGTGCACCAGAATGAGCCGTGGGGCACCATGGGCTAGCCACGGTGGACCATTGGCTAGCGGCGGTGCACCAGAATGAGCCGTGGTGCACCATGGGATAGCCGCGGTGCACCAGAATGAGCCGCAGTGCACCTGAATGAGCCATGGTGAACCATGGGCTAGCCGCGGTGCACAAGAATGAGCCGTGGTGCACCAATGGCTAGCGGTGGTGCACCAGAATAAGCCGTGGTGCACAAGAATGAGCCATGGTGCACCATTGGCTAGCCGCGGTGCACCAGAATGAGCCGTGGTGCACCAGAATGAGCCGTGGTGCACCATGGGCTAGCCGTGGTGCACCGTGGGCGAACCGCGGCGGTACACCAGAATGAGCTGTGCTGCACCATGGGCTAGCCGCGGTGCTCCAGAATGAGCCCTGGTGCACCATGGGATAGCCGCGGTGCACCAGAATGAGCCGTGGTGCACCATGGGCTAGCTGCGGTGGACCATTGGCTAGCGACGGTTCACCAGAATGACCCGTGGTGCACCATGGGATAGCCGCGGTGCACCTGAATGAGCCATGATGAACCATGGGCTAGCCGTGGTGCACCCGTATGAGCCATCGTGCACCATGGGCTACCCGCGGTGCACTAGAATGAGGCGTAGAGCACCAGAATGAGCCGCAGTGCACCAGAATGTGCTGTGGTGCACCATGGGCTAGCTGCGCTGCACCAGAATGAGCAGTGGTGCACCATGGGCTAGCTGCGGAGCACTAGAATGAGCCGTGGTTCAGCATGGGCTAGCCGCGCTGCACCAGGATGAGCTGTGGAGCACCATGGGCTAGCCGCGCTGCACCAGAATGAGCCGGGGTGCACCATGGGCTATCCGCGGTGCACAAGAATGAGCCGTGCTGCACCATTGGCTAGCGCGGTACACCAGAATGAGCCGTGGCGCACCATGGGTTAGCCGCGGTACACCAGAATGAGCCGTGGGGGACCATTGGCTAGCCGAGGTGCACCAGAATGAGCCGTGGTGCACCATGGGATAGCAGCGGTACACCAAAATGAGCCTTGGAGCACCAGAATGAGCCGTGATGAACCATGGGCTAGCCGAGGTGCACCAGAATGAGCCGCGGTGCACCATGAGATAGCGCGGTGCACCGAATGAGCCGCGGTGCACCAGAATGAGCCGTGGTGGACCATTGGCTAGCGACGGTTTACCAGAATGAGCCGTGGTGCACCATGGGCTCGCCGCGGTGCACCAGAATGAGCCGTGGTGCACCATGGGCTAGCCGCGGTGCACCAGAATGACCAGAATGAGCCGTGGTGCACCATGGGCTAGCCGCGGTGGACCAGAATGAGTCGTGGTGCGCCATGGGATAGCCGCGGTGCACCAGAATGAGCCGCAGTACACCATTGGCTAGCCGCGGTGCGCCACAATGAGCCGTGGTGCACCATGGGCTAGCCGCGGTGCACCCAAATGAGCCGTGGTGCACCCGAATGAGCCATCGTGCACCATGGGCCAGAATGAGCGGTGCACCAGAATGAGCCGTGGTGCACCACAATGAGCCGCGGTGCACCAGAATGTGCTGTGGTGCACCATGGGCTAGCTGCGGTGCACCAGAATGAGCAGTGGTGCACCATGGGCTAGCCGCGGAGCACCAGAATGACTCGTGGTTCACTATGCTCTAGCCGCGTTGCACCAGGATGAGCTGTGGAGCACCATGGGCTAGCCGCGGTGCACCAGAATGAGCCGTGGTGCACCATGGGATAGCCGCGGTGCACCAGAATGAGCCGTGGTGCACCATGGGCTAGCCGCGGTGGACCAGAATGAGTCGTGGTGAACCATGGGCTAGCCGCGGTGCACCAGAATGAGCCGCAGTACACCATTGGCTAGCCGCGGTGTGCCACAATGAGCCGTGGTGAACCATGGGCTAGCCACGGTGCACCCAAATGAGCCGTGGTGCACCCAAATGAGCCGTCGTGCACCATGGGCTACCCGCGGTGCACCAGAATAAGGTGCGGTGCACCAGAATGAGCCGTGGTGCACCAGAATGAGCCGCGGTGCACCAGAATGTGCTGTGGTGCACCATGGGCTAGCTGCGGTGCACCAGAATGAGCAGTGGTGCACCATGGGCTAGCCGCGGAGCACCAGAATGACTCGTGGTTCACCATGGGCTAGCCGCGTTGCACCAGGATGAGCTGTGGAGCACCATGGGCTAGCCGCGGTGCACCACAATGAGCCGTGGTGCACCAGAATGAGCCGTGGTGCGCCATGGGATAGCCGCGGTGCACCAGAATGAGCCGTGGTGCACCATGGGCTAGCCGCGGTGGACCATTGGCTAGCAACGGTGCACCAGAATGAGCCGTGGTGCACCATGGGATAGCCGCGGTGCACCAGAATGAGCCGTAGGGCACCTGAATGAGCCATGGTGAACCATGGGCTAGCCGCGGTGCACCAGAATGAGTCGCAGTACACCATTGGCTAGCCGCGGTGCGCCACAATGAGCCGTGGTGCACCATGGGCTAGCCGCGGTGCACCCAAATGAGCCGTGGTGCACCCGAATGAGCCATCGTGCACCATGGGCTACCCGCGGTGCACCAGAATGAGCCGTGGTGCACCAGAATCAGCCGCGGTGCACCAGAATGTGCTGTGGTGCACCATGGGCTAGCCGCGGTGCACCAGAATGAGCAGTGGTGCACCATGGGCTAGCCGCGGAGCACCAGAATGACTCGTGGTTCACCATGGGCTAGCCGCGTTGCACCAGGATGAGCTGTGGTGCACCATGGGCTAGCCGCGGTGCACCAGAATGAGCCGTGGTGCACCATGGGCTAGCCGCGGTGCACAAGAATGAGCCGTGGAGCACCATTGGCTAGAGCGGTACACCAGAATGAGCCGTGGTGCACCATGGGATAGCCGCGGTGCACCAGAATGAGCCGCAGTGCACCAGAATGAGTCGTGGTGCAACATGGGCTACCCGCGGTGCACAAGAATGAGCCTTGGTGCCCCAGAATGAACCGCACTGCACCAGAATGTGCCGTAGTGCACCATGGGCTAGCTGCGGTGCACCAGAACGAGCCGTGGTACACCATGGGCTAGTCGCGGTGCACCAGAATGAGCCGTGGTTCATCATGGGCTAGCCGTGCTGCACCAGGATGAGAGGTGGAGCACCATGGGCTAGCCGCGGTGCACCAGCATGAGCCGTGGTGCACCATGGGCTAGGCGCGGTGCACCAGAATGAGCCGTTGTGCACCATTGGCTAGCTGCGATGCACCAGAATGAGCCGTGGTGTACCATGGGCTAGCCATGGTGCACCAGAATGATCCGTGCAGCCCCATGGGCTAGCCGCGGTGCACCATGGGCTAGCCGTGGTGCACCAGAATGAGCCGCGGTGCACCATGGGCTAGCCGCGGTGCACCAGAATAAGTCGGGGTGCACCCGAATGCGCCGTGGTGCACCATGGGCTAGCCGCAGTGCACCAGAACGAGTCGTGGTGCACCATGGGCTAGCCACATTGCAACAAAATGAGCCGCGGTGCACCATTGGCTAGCCGCGGTGCACCCGAATGAGGCGTGGTGCACTCGAATGAGCCGTGGTTCACCATGGGCTATCCGCGCTGCACCAGGATGAGCTGTGGAGCACCATTGGCTAGCTGCGGTGCACCATAATGAGCCGTGGTGCACCATGGGCTAGCCGTGGTGCACAAGAATGAGCCGTGGTGCACCATAGGCTAGCCGAGGTGCACCAGAATGGGCCGTGGTGCACCATGGGATATCCGCGGTGCACCTGAATGAGCCGCAGTACACCAGAATGAGCCGTGGTGCACCATGGTATAGCCGTGGTGCACCATGGGCTAGCCACGGTGGACCATTGGCTAGAAGCTGTGCACCAGAATGAGCCGTGATGCACCATGGGATAACCGCGATGCACCAGAATGAGCTGCAGTGCACCAGAATGAGCCGCAGTGCACCGGAATGAGCCATGGTGAAGCATAGGCTAGCCGCAGAGCACCAGAATGAGCTGCAGTGCACCATTGGTCAGTCGCGGTGCACCACAATGAGCCGTGGAGCACCATGGGATAGCCGCGGTGCACCCGAATGAGCCGTGGTGAACCCGAATGAGCCGTTGTGCACCATGGGCTACCCGCGGTGCACCAGAATAAGCCGTGGTGCACCAGAATGAGCCGCGGTGCACCAGAATGTGTCGTGGTGCACCATGGGCTAGCTGCGGTGCACCAGAATGATCAGTGGTTCACCATGGGCTAGCCGCGGCGCACCAAAATGAGCCGTGGTTCACAAAGGGCTAGCCTTCCTGCACCAGGATGAGCTGTGGACCACCATAGGCTAGCCGCGGTGCACAAGAATGAGCCGTGGTGCACCATTGGCTAGCGGCGGTGCACCAGAATGAGTCGTGGTGAACCATTGGCTAGCCGCGTAACACCAGAATGAGCCGTGGTGGACGATGGGCTAGCCGCGGTGCACCAGAATGAGACGTGGTGCACCATGGGCTAGCCGCGATGCACCAGAATGAGCCGAGGTGCACCATGGGCTAGCCACGGTGCACTAGAATGAGCCGTGGTGCACCATGGGCTAGCCGTGGTGCACCAGAATGAGCCGCGGTGCACCAGAATGAGCTGCAGTGTACCAGAATGAGCCATGGTGAACCATGGGCTAGCCGTGGTGCACCAGAATGAGCCGTGGAGCACCATGGGCTAATCGCAGTGCACCAGAATGAGCCGCAGTGCACCATTGGCTAGCCGCAGTGCACCAGAATGAGCCATGGTGCACCATTGGCTAGCCGCGGTGCACCCCCATGACCGTGGTGCACCCGA